>DWQT01003552.1:0-12371 GCA_018244895.1 Myscelus amystis hages | reverse complement strand
ATAAGTGTAAAAAGTACAGACATTAATGTCTGACACTTATGTCACAATTTCTGTCGTAGTCTGAACGTACCATTACTCGCGATTTGCGTTTTAAATTTTACGAGTTATTTACTGTATTTTTCTATATAATATTTCTTAATTTTAATTAAATTTTCTGTGCCTACCTATACTAACAGCTTCGCATGTATATTTGAACAGATTTAACTAAGAATAAAGAAATGTTGCTGATAGTGCCAGAAATGCTATAAAATATTGTATACGTGTACGTAACAAAATTGTTAATACCGAGTTTTAATTTACGCTGCGCGAAGCAAGCGGGATCTGCTAGTAACTACTATGAGTATTGAATTATACAAAAAACGCTAGAAATGAACCTAAGTATACTGTCACTCAACACATTCCGAGAATCTACTATTCCAGTAATATTACGTTCTGTAATCATTGCCACTCTGTTGCCGCGTGCTGTGGTGTAATATTCACATATGTATGTATTTAAATAGAAAATAAATGAAACGAATCCTAAATTTGCATCCACATCTAAAGCATATTGTTTAAAAACCTTTGATTAGACAGCAATACATTTTGTCATATGTTGAACCATAAATAATTTCACATGAAATAAACCGTCAAAATGACTTTTAAATTCAAAATTGTTACAGTACAATTACTTAATACTACAACTTTTTAATAATTTGTTTTAAGGTGATACTGCCATGATACACCGTTATTTTAAGATTGGTTTAAAATAATCCCTACACAACAAAACCGACATTGAATATTCGGTGACAAGGATTTTTCCAAATTTGAAATTCTGATGACTCTAATTAAAGGACAGTTGAAAATAATGACATCGGTATCTTAGCCAATATATTTTTTAAACAGTAATTTAAAGCAAAGATAGAAGGGAAATCTCGCAAAATGTGCCCCATATTGGTAATCTATCACAGATAATTTGACTTCTTCTATTATTTATAGTCGCTCTATATTGTCTATGAGTGTCGGTCCGTTGGTGAGCGTTAACAGAGATTACGAGCACTAAGCCTCTCGCTCAAAAAGCATTGTCCCGAAGCGTCATGAGAACCACGATTACACTGATACCGCATTGTTAAACAGAAAGTACCGTTTCAATGTTTCGTAAAACTAATTTGGATCATAAATCCTTCTTTCTTTATCAATCATCATTTGTGACAGGCTCATTTTAATTACACTGATGCTTTGAAACTTCATTATTAATTGTTGAGATGGCGCTTTATTTTCGGCCTGTCACTCTCTAACCACTACACTTAGCACTGGTTGCCCTAGGGCGAAGCAACGAGTAACGAGTAGCGAGGTATATAAGTAAATTAATATGATAATTACTCTCTACCTTGAGAAAAAAGTATCAAAATATCTTCAATATGACTCGTAGTAATGAACTGTCCGATTTCAGCTTAAATACATATGTTCGCAAAATATTACAGTCGCATACTCGTATATCAAGCCCTTTATTTATTATCTATTGCTGTTAATAATGGCTATGCAAAACAACAATCCAAATCATGAACTAAAACCTAGATCTTATAAACATTTTTTGTTATAAAACATAATCTCGCTTTTTGACTTTGAGAACTAAAGGAAAGGAGGTTAAGCCAATCGCTCAGTGCTTAACTAATCGATTCTTAACTGTTTTGTTAATTCTTCTCTAATCTTCCCACGGTTCGACTATCATGTAAGTATTTGACAAATGTCAGTATTATCGATTAACAGGCATGTATATTAAATAACAAGATTAAAAGGTTCGTGCTCATATTTTATCAAATCTTGAATCTCATTGAAGGCACTTTTAGCTTATCACTAGAGCATTTTATTATTATATAATAGTTATTTAAAAGGGCCAATAAATAAACAGGTCAAGCATTAAATTAAAATGTATCTGTCCTTAATTTTAAATTTCCACAGATTATATTGCATTGTGGAAAGAAAAAAAAATACTTCAAGAAATGGCGGGAACGGAACGTCAGGTCGGGCGCATCAAATGAAGTTCGCGCCATTTATTTTTTATTTTTTAAGTGCATTTTCTCGTGTGACCTTTCGTCGAGCTTCCGAACGCGTTTGTTTTTTTCTGAAAAAGAATGGCGAGGATAGAAATTTTTCTCACGGCAAACAGGTGTCATGGGAACAGAACTGTTGTGATGTGTTCAGTTTGTTCCCCAGCGTTCAACATTACTTATAGACAGCAAATAGAATTATTTACAGTGAGTAACTAATTACTAATTATTTCTATTCATTATTCCTTTTATGTACTATGAAAACAATAATATAAAAACCCTTTTGATCGTCTGATTTTACAATTTGACTGTACTACGAGTATTAAGTAAAAAGAACGATTGCGAACTACTATCAAACTGAAATAAAAAATAACGGCTTTTTTAAACGATAAACTTATATCTATGATGTTTAAATGTTATAAAAATAACGAAAAATTATCTTCTCTGCATGTTATGTAGTAAACCTAGCAAAAAATACATGTTTAACGCAGTAAATGTAGTTGTTATGCAGTGACGTGAACGTTAGTACTAAACGGTTGAAAAACTGTGGCTCTGCCAAGCCGCTGACATTGCGGCGAGGTTTTTTTCACCACAATGTTTACTAAAACCGCAGCTAATGCGCAGGAGTCCGCGGGGAAATAATGACGAGGGGAGAGCGGCAAGGCAGACATTCACCGCTCTTTGTCAAACTACATTTACGACTCCGAAGTTTTACTAAAAGTATTTATGTTACCAGTAAAACGTGTGCTTTTCGCTTTTAACAACTAAATTGGTTGTCTAACTTACAAAATTTTTACGAAACGCGAATATATTACATCTGTCCCACCTATATAGTTAGTTATATAGATGAGTTTAGTCGACAGTTAGTTAATAGAGCTAGTCCGTTTGGACCACAAAAAGTAAAAAAAATATGATTATGTAATAAAAGGGGTAAAACAGTTAAATACATATATTCTTAAGCCAGATCACATTGAAATATTGCACTAGAACTTCAGTTATACAAATTCGAATCATAATTACTATTAAAAGAATAATATTTTGCCTATTATAGCAAAGCATATTTTTTTACCCGCCATTTTTTCACAGCGTACCAAAGCCAGGCAGCCATTAAGTTGTTACTCTGATTCGAATTCGACAAGTGTTATCTTTTATTCGTTTCACACAACACATCTCGAAAACAATTAGACAGCCATTGTGTAGCCATGCAGGCAACGTTGGGTACCTAATACACAAAAGTTGATTGGCAATCCGCCGACGCCGCTTCTGTTCACAGGCGTTCGATAAAAACTCAGTTTCAATCCGCTTGTAATTCTGTTTGATTATGATTATATGTTGCTTATTAAGTCAATTATGAGCCGAGATGAACGGATAATATCTATTGTTAGGGTCTATTAGCATAGAGCGGGCGTCAGTTCCGTAGGTCAGACGTGGGAAAGCGCTACCGGGGTACCTACGAATATAGAGTACGCATTCACCTGTTAAATATTTCATTTCTGTCAAGCGATGGTAACCGATAATGGCGATATGGTAATGGGCATTTCTCTATTTGGGGCACATTGTTGCAATGTAAATCGGTCCCTAGCCTAAAGGTACCGCCGGGGCACGACCGCGCGACGCCCAAAAAGCCGTATTTCGTGCGTCCTTAATGACAGAAAATGTCCGCGACCGCGGGCAACGGCGTGTAATGAATATTTAATTGCGTGGAAATATTTTGAGAACGCCACAAAAGTGACTCGTCTAGCTTTGTTAGCCAATAATTACGGTTATGATTGCGGCTGTTGTGTATCTGCTGTGCGCTCGGCGTGGAGCGAAGAACGCGCTACAGCCTTAAAAAAGAGGCTATAGATTATTAAAACTGCGAAGAAGCAGAATTACAATTAGTTAAGCGGACTTTGTAATTGTTGCAGCCAACTGACATTAACAGTAACTGGTGGGTTTTAAAAAAATATATTAAAATTAAAATAAAAAAAATATTTTATCAGCCATTGAAGAAACAAGCGTAATTGACGCTATTCATCGACTTGTTACTTTATACAGGTGTGAAGTCCATCGCTAGAGTTGTCTCGATGAAGCGCGTACCTTAACGCGGGGACAATAAATTTCTCAGTAATATCCAAGACGTTGGATAATTGCCTATTCAACTTCACTCAGGTCTTCTAACACAGCCACCACAAATAATACTGATATAATTTGTTGCATTCCCACTAAACTATAGTCTCGAGTATATTAGACGTAAAAATGTACACTGTACGGATAATATTTAAAATATGTTGATGCTTCATTCACTTAAAAACGAAATTTTAGATATTTTGTTAGACTTCCGCCTAACAAACCCTCTCATTTCGGAGAGACGATCCGTATAAAATAGTGTAAAGATTAAGTATTTTATGATTATTATTATAACTATATAATTACGCCCAAGTCCTTAATAGAGTAAGCAGAATGCATCGTTTTGTGATGGTACTGTTATTTTGTATTTACAATCAATACATATTATAAGTTAGTTATCAAAACCAAAATCAAATTTGCTTCACACCGTAATCCAGTCACTAATATAATTTAGAATTAACTTTGACATCCACTGGTGTAGGTATGTACGTTTTGCTACTAATAATATCACAGTGTATCATCAAAATCATTATCAAAATGATGTACAATCTATGCGTTATGTCAATTTTTTGTCTGTACACAAACGTGGGAAGCAGATGCGCCTACCAGTCTGTCATTTCACTAACGGTACTCCAATGGATTGTATGACGATGCATGATTCCATTATAATTGACGCGGCCTACAGCTATCATCCACTCGGCATGGTAATGGTGAATATTGTCTATTGAAAGTTTTAGTTTTTTTTTTTAAATTAAATCCTAAGTGAATTTATCGTAAATAAATTTAGTAAAATATTTGTAAGTTTAAAATGATAAAAGTATACAAAATTATTCTTAATATAGCAGAAGTAGAGGTATACAAGTTACCTGAAATTGAATAATTGTTCACGCAAACCATAGACAAACCGGTAAACTTTTATGTTGTACTTCACACATAGATTCGCTGTGTCGCTGAGGCGATTGTATTAAAATAAATTAAACTAAATTAAGTAAACCATAGAGTATCCGAAAGGCCGATTTGCTATAAACCGTTGTCTTATGATGAGCGTTGCTGTACAATTTACAGAAGTATTACTTTTCCTAACGTATCACCGTGTGTATAATAATAATCACAACAGAATGATGATAAATCACGTTTTACGTTACGCTCTCCTTGAGTAGAACGTATAGGGTTGCCACTTGTAAAACCGATATTTTATTAAAAAGGAAAATACCGTAAGCTGTACAAAAATCATTGTAAATATTTTTTTTAATTCTTGTATTAGCTGGACTTTTGGATTTCATTCTAGTCTGATGAAAATGTGGACTGAAAATGCGTGTTTGTGCAGTACAAAATATTCAGTTCATTGGAACTGCGTGCCTTAATGATATGCAGTGTTAATCAGTTAATGTATGAAGCCGTTTATGCCAACTGTGTCTCAGTCGAAGAGCAAACTCCTCTCTCTCTTTTCCTAGCTACATATCCCATATTTCCCAAGCTCTATATCCCCGACGAGCAATACCCCTCAAAAAAGCTTAATTTAAGAGATTTTTTGCAATTTGCAAATAGGACTACGAGCGTTGTGTAATCACGGTATTCTAGTCACGTGAATATAAAATATGGCTTTACAAAATATCCTTTCAGATCTGCCACAGACTCCTCGATATTGAGGACTAAACGATTCAAAACAACAATTCATATTGATTCTAACTTTATAAATAATTAGTAATATTTTTAAAGAACTGGAGATGCCAAATTAAAATGCAGGTTAAATTATTGTATCAACCCGCAATATAGGTCGCAATGCAATAGGATCTGAAGAACTTATTGTAAATATCGAAAGTTGGCATAAATGGCAAATGCAGTGAACACTACATTGTGCAATCGTGCATATATCAAAATTAATATTAATAACTTTTACTTATCTATTATTCTATGTATCCCTGTTATTTATTGCATATTGCATGTACAAGGAAATTGTTATAAAATTGACTTACACTGTGACGTAATATTTTATATTAATAGGTACAATTACATGCAAGTGTAGAGTGAATATATAATTATTATTTATTTTTTGTATTGATTAAAAAAATATTAGAAGGCTTGTCGCGGTAACAAGGTAAATTAGAAATAGAAGGTAAAGGACACCAGGGTAAGTGTTGCAAAAGCAATTATTTACACGCAATTACATACATAATATATATCAAATTTGTCAGCTCTCTCAAACTCGTTACCCTTGAGGATTAAACTAAAGCGTGAGGTGAGTCATGGTGCGTAATATTATATTTAAATTGTCTATGTCCTTTGTAAACTGTCACAGTCACTTTGTCTATGGTCTACTATGTTCGCAGGTGCATCGGCCACGGATTATAAGAGTTTCGCCGCGGACAGAGTAAAATAAAACCTGTTCGGGGCCCGAGTAAAGTATTGTATAACATCGTGTGAGCAGTTCAGTTTCCGTCCGGTCACAGTCAAGGCTGACCGCAGCGAAGCGAATTCATTTATCGAACACAATTCAATTCAAATATTACTTTATATATACAATGATTAATGTAGTATAATATAATCCCCTAGGTGACAGCAAAGAATAAGTTAAGGTTCAATGTTTATAACTGCATATTGTAAATTGCCAGTCCTATAAATGTCAAGTTTCAATTAAGCGTTTTGAAATTCGATTGTTTTTACATACATTTACACTTCATATCTTATGCAACTGCTCTATGAAATGTAAATTTACAGTAATAGTTACATATAATAATAATAATAATCTAAGGCGGGCAGTACCTACCTAGATGATATACGAGTACTAGGTTTATTCATAGCGATAATGCTTAATTTTAAACGAAACCGTTTTAATTTAAAATACAACTGTATTAAGTATTCAAAAAATATCTCGTTTATAACAGGTCAATAGTCACAACTGGTCTTTATATGGAAAATATACAATTAAGATCTATCTATAATCTAATCTATCTATAAGACTATCATATTAAAATTAGTTTCGTATTGATTTCTATGCTTCATAGTAATAAATAGTAAAAAACAATAAAACTATTCATGTTAAATTATGTTATTTGTCATTTATAGCAACTACAGGATCCATTTCAATATTTACATATGTATTCGATATGTTAAATATACATATATGGGTTCATTGACACTAGTTTTCGTTCTTCAAACGGACGTTATTAGTTTTCCCCAAGAGCGATCCGTGCCATTCATATACATCTAGACATATACATAAAATTGAAGAGTCTATCTGTGATTTCAAAACAACTGTTTTCTCAACTGCTTACAATTATTTCGACGATACTAAAACACAAAAATCTTTTTTTTTAATTCTCCTCTTGTCTTGTACTGTGAAAATACATATCGCTGATCTACATGAATACTCGCACAACTCAAAATTTTGAAATTACCACAGTTTTAACACAGCCATATTCAAAATAGTCGTTATTTCATGCTCATAAAGATTCATAACGGCAAAACTGGCATAATGGCGCATTTTCTATTGATAAAATACATGAAAAGTTATGACAGTGAATATGGTCTTTAATTTTCACATGACTACCCTGTAAAATGTGTGTGTTTGGATTGTGCGATTATTTAAGTAAAGCAGCGACATGTTTTTCAAAAGAGATTCAATAATACATTTATTTAAGCTATGTATAAAAAATAGAGAAAATTTCTTACATTCTACAGGATATAAGTCTTAAAACTTTTTAACACAACACTACACAACACAAAATGTAGATCTGTTTGTAAGATTTTATTGAAAAAAAAAACAACTTATTTCACAATTACTATATAAAATGTTTGCAAATAAGAGATACATAGCCCTCAACCCTACCTAGAAGGTTTATTTTTAATACGGCTATACTAAATTTAGGATTGATTGAAATTGATCAATAATTAAAGTAAGCACGATAAGAAATATATAATAAGATAAAGATTTGCGATAGCACGCAGCTGCGGCCCGAAGCCGGTCGGCTTAAATTCTTTCATTGTTTCTATGCGCAGTGACAATCTTAGCAAATTACGCATATAATAGGGAAGCACGAAAACAATACTTACGATTTTGTAGAAGACTATAAAAGAACGAAGGCTCAAAACATTTTTTCGACGCGTTTATGTAAATGGAATAATATCAATATCAACATTGTTATTGTCTGTAATATATACTCGTGTACGTTCCATTCCACGTTTAATACTCTGCAACAAAATACATGTCGTCAATAATCAAAAATATGAAAATACACCTACACAAAAAAAATATCTGATTACTAAGCACCTATTAATAATTTTCTATGTGAATGTGCTTAAAAAATAATTTTTGGCTAATAAAAGTAATAGTTTACAGATAACTCCGAGGATAAACTTGTAACTGTTACTTTTGCCGCTCGCCTTTAATTTTTTTTAATGCGTGATGCTGTAAACGGTGTTTGAATTTCGATTTTAATAACTGTTTAATTTTATATTTTGGTTATAAAAACACTTGCAACGGAGCGTTACCGAATTACGTTTGACCTTGAGGCGATTTAATTTTTCATTCAGTCTCACGTGTACGTTATAGTAAAATAGACTTTGTTGCTATAATTTACAACACAATTTCGTTGTACGCCCTGTAGGCGGCCGTCGTCTGTTACTAGGATACTTCATCACGGTCAATGCCATGAACATTTTAGAGACATGTACACATTTCAATGTTACTGGCTCGTTGGTTTAGTAATAAGCTTCCACGACTAGTGTGCTGGGGGTTGTCGATTCGATTTCCGCCAAGACAAATATTTCACTGATGAACTGATGACTGACGATGATGACAAATGATATTTATTTTGTGGCTAGATGGAAATTTCGAACCCATAAGTATATCGAGGAGTTACTTTGCAGGAATTGTTCATATAAACCCTCTTCTCGAACCACTCTGTCTGTTGATGAAAACCGCATTAAAATCCGTTGCACACTTTTATAGATGTAGGCGTATAGACAGCGGGAAGCAACAAGCTGCTTTATCCAATGTGAGATGAGTCGTCGTTGCAGGGCATCGACCACTTCGAGGACATCGGGCCGTGCGTGATCATGGCGTCGCCGGGCATGATGCAGTCGGGGCTGTCGCGGGAGCTCTTCGAGACCTGGTGCACCGACCCCAAGAACGGGGTCATTATCGCCGGTCAGTGTTTCATCCATCCGTCCATTCGACTGGCCTTGGTCTGGAGTATTTTGTCCCTACTTCCCTACTAATATTATAAATGCGATTGTAACACTGTCTGTCTGTCTGCTGCGCTTACACGCCGACACCACTGAACCGATTTTAATGAAATTTTGTACAGAGATATCTTGACCTTGGGAAAGGACATAGGCTACTTTTTATCGGGAAAAAAGGGGTCGATGGGGGCTGAAATGGGGGATGTAAGTTTGTATGGAAGTTCGTCATTGTCGTAGACAGTTCCACTATTCCACATGGACGAAGTCGAGGGCAAAAGCTAGTTAGTGATTTAACCGTCCCCAGGCTACTGCGTGGAGGGCACGCTGGCGAAGACGATCCTGTCGGAGCCCGAGGAGATCACGTCCATGTCCGGCCAGAAGCTGCCGCTGAAGATGTCCGTGGACTACATCTCGTTCTCGGCGCACACCGACTACCAGCAGACCTCCGAGTTCATCAACATATTGAAGCCTCCGCACGTGGTATGGCTATGATCAATTCTTCTATCATTCTACCGTCTATTTACCATATATGTATAAGGGGCACCCCACAATTTCATCTGCGTAAAATATTAATTGGATTAATTAATTGGATATTTAGAGAAATAAACGTTTTTTCTCACTTTCCTTTGAAATTGTCGTTGTAGTTCGCCCTAATAATAATTACAATACGTAACTACGTCGACGTCAAGTTTATACAATGCTGTGTCAGCTGCGGTTGGCAGATATTGAGCTTATCGCGGTATTGATACGGGAGGGGTACGGGGCAGGTGCTGGTGCACGGCGAGCAGAACGAGATGTCGCGGCTGAAGGCGGCGCTGCAGCGCGAGCACCGCGGCCGCCTCGCCATCCACACGCCGCGCAACACGCAGCAGCTGGCGCTCACCTTCCGCGGCGACAAGACCGCCAAGGTGCGCGCACGCACACGCGCACGTACACCTACACACGAACACGCTCACGTATACGCTAACAGATACACACATGTAGGACCGTATACACGCCCACATACATATATATAGGCGCCGTCAAGATTATTCTCATGTATATACTAGCTGGTAACGATGTATTAACTGATAAAATAATAGTTCATATTGATAATAATCTCATCAAAACACTTGTTTTACTATTAACTATTACTAGTAACTAATATTATTAGGTCACTTACACAATCTCTCTCATTTCCGTTCCCTGTCTCTCTCGTTCATACACATTCTCTCACAGCCACCAACACATACATTATTATTATTTGACGATATTTGTTAAAGTAATCGGAACCTAATATTATATCATTATAATGTTGGCAGGTGATGGGCTCCCTCGCCGTGGAGCCGCCGGTGCCGGGCATGCACCTGCAGGGCATTCTCGTCAAACGTAACTTCAATTACCACATACTGGCGCCTTCCGACCTCAACAGTGAGTCTCTGTAGTCAATCTGTCTCTCTCTATCTCTGACTAGTTGTATCAGGCGGCCGTGGATGCTGTTTATATTGCTTTTATACAATACTCTATAATGATTCACTTATGAAAAAAAAGATGTGGTGTATATGTAGCGGGTTTTGCAAAATTATTTAGTACATTATAAGTAACGGTAGACGGGTCCGTCGAGGTCCGTGTCGTGCGAGAGAGAGACGGTGCGAGTGAGAGCGTGCGGTGCGCACAGAGTACACGGAGCTGACGCAGTCGGAGGTGACGCAGCGGCAGTCGATCCACTACGCGGGCTCGGCCGCGCTGCTGCGGCACGCCGTGCTGCGGCTGGCCGGCGCCGTCGAGTTCCTCAGCGAGTCGCGCTGGCGCCTCTACGGCTGCATCCTGCTCGCGCTCGACCCGCCCGTCGTCACGCTCGAGGTGCGCCCAGTGCGGTGTGAGGGGAGACCGGTGCGGCAATACCAGCAACGGGTTATCCTCCTAACTGTTATATGTAATAATGAGACCGAAATGTTTTAAAAGTAGCTATATATATATATTACGTTGTCTGTAGAATACCATTACAAAAGATTTCCTGTGCACATTTATTAGTGACAACTCCTAGGTGATAAACGTTACCGGCTTCAAAGTTCCCATGAGCTATATTCACGTACGTACAAGGCACGGCCTGCTCCCGAGAAGCGCTCCGAATAAATTGTCGAAAGCCAGGCCACCGGGGCGCGCCGCCCGCGCAGCTCGGCCACGAGCAAAACAAATGTATGCTTTCTTTTGAGACACCTTTTATATGATCTTTACAAAGTTCAAGTTGATTGTAATGCGTGTGGAGTGTGCTAACATCGCCCGACGGCGCGGCGCAGTGGCAGGCGCAGCCCGTGTCGGACATGTTCGCGGACGCGGTGGTGGCGGCCGTGCTGGCCGTGTCCGCGCTGCCCGCGCCCAAGAGCCTGCCGCTGGCGCCCAAGCTGGACCGCATGCACTTCAAGGTTACCAGCGCTGCATCTCACTACTCGCCTAACGATAGCGAACCGCATTTAACTCACCGCATGCTGTAGTGAGAGTTTATTTTGTCAAAATACATTAACATACTCCAAATAGTCCATAACACATACATACATACATACATATATTATTTTTATTCAATAAACATACATTATTGATATGTATTAGAAAATGAACGATTTGTTTTTGTAAAACCCAGGAGTGCGTAATAGAAATGCTACAAGAGATGTTCGGCGAGGACTCGGTGCCGAAGATGTTCAAAGGGGACAAGCTGCACGTGACCGTGGACGGCAAGCGCGCCGACATCGACCTGGCCAGCATGGTGAGACCTTCCATTATAACATCCGTCATTGAGAACGGACCGACATCTCGAAGTCGTTTGGAGATGTGTGTAGACGTGATAATGTTGTACTAACACACACAATCCCAGTTATACAACTATTGTAGCCGTTTATCAGCATTGCATTTTTGTATTTATTCGTTTTTGTCATGTTCAATAAATCTTGAAATCTTTGAATGAACGAATGGTTGCGTGCGGCGGCAGGAGGTGACGTGCGCGGAGGACGCGGCGCTGCAGCGCACCGTGCGCGCCGCGCTCGGCGGGCTGTACGCCGCGCTGGCGCCCGCGCG
>DWQT01003551.1:0-12372 GCA_018244895.1 Myscelus amystis hages | reverse complement strand
TGTACTGGGTTTGAAGAACCCGTATTACTGGGTACCCCGCTTCTTCACACAGACAATTAAATCAATTTGAAATGTGAGTGAGTGAAACTCACGATGTTTTCCTTCACCGTTATAGCAAGTAATATTTAAATTTTAGTTATAAACCTTACGTATCTGGTCAAAGGTACGTGCCAGGATCGAACCCGGACAGCCCGGAATGAGAGGTTGAATTTCAAACGACTAGGCTATCACTACTTACCGATACAGTTACTTAAGTTTAATAACGAAAAATAATTGTAAGTATACAAAAATTTCGATGTTCCTAAAGAGTCTCGTTGAAATGAAGTCATTAAAAGATATATAACTCCTGTACCATACCATCTATTTATTCAAAACATTACGATTGTCCGCGGTGAGCAACTCGACGATGAGTCAAATGTGTAACAAATGCACGATAATGAAGCAGATTCGAACTTTGGCCTTGTGGCTTAATATACATGGATATAACAAAAATTTAAATTTCATGTTATGAATTTTAAAATTATCTAATTTGTTATTTATACATATTTCTAAGAGCAACCTGTTCAGTTCCTAATTCATATAAAACAAACTTTCTGTTTGTCTGTATGTCTGGTGACAACAACATTTCGTTTTAATTCATATGTACATATGTACGTGCTAGGATTTGAACCCTGACAGAAATATAGTTCATTTTTATTGCTTAAAAGAAATGTTTATAATATTCCGTAGCAATAAAAAAAACCTACCAAACTCTATTTTTGCAGCAACACTTGCTACGACTAATCTCTGGACACAAGCGCCGGCAGCAGCAGTACCCCTGAAAAATAAGCTAGTTTTGATTGGCTGATCTATCAAGATCATTTGCCTCAATGTTATTTGGAATATACATAATCTTTTATAAGACAACATTTGTAATAGACGATGGCATTAAATGGTCCTCAATAATTATTATAATCAATCCAGTTCCATCGTTTCCGCGATTAATCCGGACCAATTAAGATTGATGAGGTATTTTCGTTAGAATTCAAACGTACCAGATTTAATTTGATGTTTCACTTTGATTTACGGAATCAAGGTCATATTTAAATGTCGCGAGCATTTTTATGTAACACTGCGTTCATGTTGAAAATGTTATTAGGTAGGAAGCTGTGATATCATTTTAGGTACGATAGAATCGTCACTCTCCTAACCACCGCATTTACCTGCAATACAATTAGTCTTTTTTGTTTCCAATAAATTATAGAGACAGAGAGACATACACGAGCAGATAGAGAGGTACAAATGCCAGTGCCGCTAACAAAGAGTTAGTAGCAGAAACAAGGAGAAAGGAAAGATGAATTACCACATTCTATTATGATGATAAAAATATTGAAAATAGATTTACACATATTCATCTTTTCAACGAGATAACAGTTAATACGCATTCCGCGTAGTGGATCGCTACATACATATATATCACTACAGATACTGACAGGACTTGTATCGTAGAGA
Organism: Myscelus amystis hages; assembly: GCA_018244895.1. Taxonomy (NCBI): domain Eukaryota; kingdom Metazoa; phylum Arthropoda; class Insecta; order Lepidoptera; family Hesperiidae; genus Myscelus; species Myscelus amystis. The sequence continues at coordinate 10,881 of DWQT01003551.1, read as the reverse complement.
AACGGTAAAGGATTTGATAATGAAGTACTCATATACAGTAGCCAGGATTTTCGTCTATTCAGAATGTGACTACGAAACAATCATCGCTTTGTTTGTCCACAGCAAATGCTCCCGTACCCAGGGAGCTTTGTTTGTAGGTCCGTGCCGGGTTAGCAGAACGCATACAGAGCGTTCGGTTCACATTTGTAAATCTGAAATACATTCAGAATTGTATCCTTGTTTTTAAAGCCTTGGTTTTAAGCTAGGAAAGGTCTGATATAAAGTCCAAATAATCAAACGTCCGTTTACTATTAATATAAGGTAGATACTATAATGTTTGCAGCACTTACATAGATGACGCGGTTGAAGATTGAAAGCGGTTTTTACATATGTACGAGTATATTCGTAGTTTGGAGACACAAGGCGCAGTCCGCACTTGGATGACAAACGTGAGAGATAGTGAATGACAAACGGATGAATGAATGACAGACTGAATGAATGAATGAATGAAAGGCTGAATGAATGAATGAAGAATTCGTTAGTGACCCCTGTGTCCGACTATCTAGACGAGAATCCTGCAACTACAGGGTGCTCCGTGCCCAGTAGGATTTAAAATATTTTACGTCCACACACAGCACCTAGTTTACTACTATCGTAACAATTTGTAATATAATAAATCGTAATCTACATTTCTATATTTAATCTTTTTGAGTATATTATAACACGTTCACTTCATTTTGTACCCAACAGCTTGAGCAATAAGCAAGCGAGAAAAAAAACTGGAGTACCTACATTTTGCAAATTACGTTTTCGGCCGCCACTTCGACTGCGGGGTTTATTTTTATTCAAATCTGTCGTAATTTTGTCGACCAAGGCGCCGGCCGCGTCGTGTTTGTGATACAAAATGAACACCGCCCTCAAACAGTGTTTTCAAAACTTATTTCGAAAGGGTCGCCTCCAACATCGCCCTGGGGTGAAGCGGTGCCGGCAAATATTCCTTTACCCGCATTATCTTGTCGAATAATTTACACTTATGTAATCGAGTGTCATTTACTAAGTTGCGAAAGAAATTGTTTAAGTATTTTTCCATTTTTGACATGATAAGTAATTGAACTGAGCCATGTGTTACAGCTTGGCTAAAATCCACCAAATAAAAAATTTTAACCAAAATATTTCTTTGAAAATAATTTAAGTTAAAAGCTCAGTTCGTTGAGTTTTCGTTTCATATAACATTTATTAGCATAACTATTAATAACGGCCAGTCTCAAATTCTTTGAATGGAACAATTATCTTATATCCGATAATTGAAAACATAGACAAAATGTAAATAGCAGCATGTAGATTAAGGAAAGAAACCAAGTCACAGCAGTGATAGTTTTGATACATGTGATATTATAATTTCCTTGATTGAAGATTTAGATATAGAAAGACGATTTACATATAATACATATAGATGCAGTTTCAGTTAATCACGTTCAGGTAGTCACGTAATCAGTTACAGAACTCACAAAATTTACTGTCTTTATATAGTCGTAGTTACATACATAGGTATATAGTTTACTCTTTATTTATTAAGTTGTTACAAACTTAAATTTTATCAAATCTTAATCTGTCCAACAATAAGATAACATTGTAGTTTTAGTGGTATATTTCTGGGTCAGTGACCCTTTCTGTCCAATTGAAATCTCTCTATATTGGCATTTAGTTAAATTAACGGGAAGCTATTCAAGGACAGACCCGCGAGACTGCGCGGTCAGCGATAACCTTCCTGAAATGGACTCTCTATTGGAAGTCGTTAGTTTTTGCAACCCATTGCTTTAATCGTAAACGTTAAAATATGGCATATACATTATATTATGGACTAATAATATTAATAATAAATGGGACGAATTTTATTACACCCGAACAACCATTACGCTCGTCCCAAAAATGTTTATCCTGATTGGGAATCAAACCCACGACCTCCGGTTTTGCAGTCACGAGGCCTTCTAAGCTTACCATCTATGTTCTGCAATGTTTTTATACACTTTAGTTGTAATTCATAAAACTAGGATCAAAATTCATAAGTAAGCTACGTGGTGTTAACAGAAACAAAAAATACAAAAATGATAATTAACTTAAGTTTTAAGACGAGTTTAAAATTTTAACTCACACAATGCTTTTGAATATGACGAGCCTTGTGAAATGAGCAAGTACGTCAACATTGTTAATTAATAATAAAGCATATAAAATAATGTACTAATAATATTTGAAATTAAGGAAATTAAATACAAGAGACAGCCAGCGATTTTTATAACGCTCAGAATATAAGCATTCCTACAGTGTTATGCAGTCAAATAAAACTTAATCCGTTGTCAGATAGTCGTTCGATACGCTATAAACTAGGTATCAAATAATAAAACAGTGATAGCCTAGTGGTTTGAAATTCATCCTCTCGCTCCGGAGCGTCTGGGTTCGATCCTGGCATGCACCTCTGACTAGTTACGTGCGTTTTATAACTAAAATTTACATATCACTTGCTTTAAGGGTGAAGGAAGACATCGTGAGGAAACCTACGCACCTTAGAGATATTATAAAGTGTATAATGTTTTCTGAGGTGTGTGAAAGACTTCACACACTTCAGAAAACGTTATACACTCCGCACTTGGCCAGCGTGGTGGACTACGGCCTAAATCCCTCCCACTTACAAGAGGGGACCCGGTTCAGCAGTGGAGCATTGAAAGAGTGAAACAACAATAAAACACGCCAAACCCGTTAAAACAATATTTGGGACACCAACCTAGGCAGAACCTGTACTATAATGACCAGACAGTTGATAAACAACACTGCATGAATCAAAGCTACTAAACAGTTGATTCATACTCGCCCTATCCTGAAGCTGTAAGCCTTGTCATACTAATACGAGTTGAATCAGCCCATTAATTACGTTGTATTTATCATATTACGCAATAGTGTGTATCATCCTATTGAAGACATTAGCTCGATTAGATAATGTTTGTATTGAGTTGAGTGAGAATGATACAGTGGAAATTAATGTATGTATATATTTTGAGCTGGCTGGTTTTCACAGCACAGACTTTGTATAGATTGAGATAAGGTGATCAAATGTGTTGCTCCTCGATATTATGATTATTAACTTTAAGCGGATAAAGCGCGTAACGTTCCCATCGCTAATCGCAAACTATCTAGCGCTGAAGACGCTTCTGTTTTTCAATTACGATGAAAATTGTTAATAAAATATAATTGTGTCACGGGCGGGCGGCACAATTACGTTGAACAGCGATTATGAAATTTAATAATTGATTTCACAACAAGTTCAATTCCTGCGTATTGCTGATATAATTTGAAATAAAGAGAAACGTATTTATCCGCGAGCTTTGTTTTCCGTCAGTTAATGCACAGTTACGAAAAAAAGTGTATACAAGCATATAAAAAAATTTAGAAAAGAGAGAGACATATTTAATGAAAAAGAGAAAAGTTTTAGCGCTCCTCAGTATATTAGTAATTTAGTAATAATTGGTAACAGGACTATAGGAGAGGCGGTGAACTTCTAAAACTTCTTTTAATTAACTAAAGAATGGCGTTACGTACCGCCAATTAGTTGCTGCTAATTTTCGAATAGGAAGCAATAAAAACAGCCGTAAACAGCGCGGTCTTAATTATGAGAACCTCACCGTTAAACATATTAACGGCTTCAGGGATTTTCATTACGGGATTATACGTAACCTAACCTAAGTATATTACGTTTGTGTTACTTTTCTACGTGGATGGAGTAACTTAAGATGCACTGCTAGCTTAGTGGTTGACATCGAGCCGTGATTGATCACACTTTTATTTTCAACATTGGCTTTGAACTTCAATAAAGTAAACAAAAGGCTTAACTTGACTAAGCGATATTTAAACAGCAATCACAACATTTCCGTGGAATTTTTATTTAACATAGATTCGACAAAGGTAAAAGATGAATGTTTTATTTAATTCATTTTCAAGAATTGCTTAAAGACAGAATAATAAACAATTTTTCTTACTTCACTAACTTTGCCAAATCTCCTACTAATCCATTATTAAAGGAATACAAAGTTCTCGTCTCACGTATTATGTATACATAGATGTAGGACTTTTGTTAAAAGCTTATTCATCCAGAGACTTATATTTTCCTGGAGCATACGACTCAAAGTTGATCAACTGTGGATTGGTAGAGTTAAAAGCCGGTTTGGTAGGATTTAATTTAATGGATAAATGGAGGGAGAGACTTTATATCCTGTTTTTACGGACTTGCAATGTTTGTCGCAGCTTATATTTGTCGCCTGTCAGCATCATTAAAATATTATGAATATACAACAACTTGCACATATTAAAAACTGTTTATGTTCTTACCGGTATGTAGAGTATAGAGTTTAAACGTGTCAAAACTAGAGGTTAACGTTAACTAAGCTGACGGTAAGCCACCTTTGCTTAACATATCTGGTTAGTGCGCAACTCCTTAGAATTATAAATTTATAGAGCAGTGATGCTTCCCAAAGAAAGAGCTTACAATATTCCAGGCAACTATTTATGAATACTCTATTAACTACTTAATTTATTATAAGCATAATAGCGAAGCGAAATAGGATAAACTTTACCGAGAGAGCGAGGCTATAATGCTAGTTCTACACCATCGCTCTACTTTCTTTTACATAATGAATGAATAAAATCGGTCAAACGAACGATCTGCCTGCCTCTAACTGAACTTCAGACAATTATTTTATTATTCTATGCGAAGTTCAAACACATTAGAATTAGTTCTAACCAGTTACCAGTTAGTTATTAGTTAACCAATTACTTGACATTTTGATGTGGATACAGTCTCTGTCTAACTTTATGGGACATAAGCGTGACTTTATGTATATAGGTGTATGAATCTCAGTCAACTAATTCCTAGTTTGACCTGAGCTTGATCTGACACATTCGTATTGCGAACATTTCCAGCTCCACTCACCAACTGCACATTGAGCTATGCATATTTCAAATACAAAGACAACAATCGTACAAAATTAGTGCAATTTAAAGATTTTACGGAATTATAATATTAAATAAATCCGTATTTTGTCTTTTTATTTTAAGTATTATAATTAATATCATTAATTAACTACACAAAAATTATGACATTTAAAAGCTTAGCCTTATGACATTTTAAAAGCTGTTCGGTAATGTAGAGCCAGCTTTACGTGAATGCGGGTGGATTTTCAATACAAATTCGTTTCTTATGAAACTCCGCTCCGACTCTGAACCTAGTCGTGAAACTTACGCGAACTATTGGCAACTCGAGTGGTTTTAAAATGTGGCTAAATAAAGCATTATTCCTTTTTTAATTTCAGTAACACTGCATTATGCAGCTTGGAAAATTACAACATACATTCATAATGATAAAATTAATAGGGAATTTAGTGAAAGTGCAAGATTTGGTCACGAGATTGTTATTTTTTCCACTTATGCATTAAACGGGGTTAATCTATGAAAACTTAATCTCAATATTTTGAAAAGAAAAAGAACACGGAAAATATCGCACTGATTTAAATTTGATATCAATGCCGATACAAAGAATGTAAGTACCGACACTTAACGATGTTGTCAAAGTTTTTATTCTGAAAAGCGACAATAAAAACGTATTCAACAGGAATCCCTTCACGAAAGAAACGGCATAAACTATCCAATTTGCGTACACGATCCACGTGTTGACAAATATGAACGCGTGTTATACGTGGGGGCCCTCTAAATACAATTGAAAAGGAAAATACAGTAAGTGTATAAGCACCGCCAAGTTCAGAGCACAACTGTTACAGTACAACTTATGTACTTCACGGTAACTAAATTTTGGTAACTAAACTAATTGGCCGCAAAATAAATCGAATTGAAAAAATACTTCATACTCAAATTGACGTTCAATAAATCTTCTGCGCGCTTTTATGTTGTTTTAATATAATATTATATTCGGTATCCAATCATAAACCTCTTACATTTAGAACATTTTTGTTCAATATAAAGCATACATTACTTCCATTTGCTTTAATAATGCTCGTTTTCCTCGTTATGGTGTGGTTACTCTGCGGAGTATGATTACAAAATACATATTTATGTAAAGTCACGGACATACTGTAGATACTGTAATGTTGTACTAAATATTATCTATTCAATTTCTTAGCGATATGAGTAACAGACCAACAGGCGGTAAATAAGTCATTAGTAGAAAACTAAAAAAAAATTCAATACATCGTCAAAAGAACTTGGCTGATGCACTGCCGTGCGCCTTCGTTCGTTTGTAGCCTTGTCTTTGTTACTTACTCTATATCCGGAGAATGTAAATGAGGGGGATGGCGCTTTTCCTAGTTTCTTTCAATGCCGGAAATGAAAACAACAGCTGGCGTAATCAGAACCTCGGCTTTCCACTCAACTACACAACTCTACATCACATAATATGTTAGACTTTCTTTCTGCTATACGCTACAAGTAATAATAAAGTTTATAGGAAACGAGATCATTATGACAAATAACAATTTATAGAGATGACTCACTATGCACCCTTCACAATCTGTTGTTTCGCCTAAAGCCCAGCAGTGGACTAATATCGGCTGATAATAAAGGGTCTTCATCTATATACTGTTCAAGTGAAATTCAAGTTCCGAACTTCGATGTCATTTAGACCTTGAAAAAACCACTTTTAAAATTAAACTTCTAAACGTCTTTGCTTTTACCCAAAAGCATTTTTATCAGTTCGAAATCCTTTTAAACGGTTGCAGTCCTTAAAATTAGCGACACATCTGCAACCAATTTGGGCTATCGTGTCATCTGAAATGGCCTGAATTTTTTTGCCCACCAAAATTTTAATGACCGTTGTGTAAAATAATCAAATCTACCTTCGCAAATTTGAAGACGTTATCATTTTAGAACTACTTAATTTGCGAAATGATGAATATGCGGAGTTTCTATTGTGTATTACCGCACGTGTGTTAAACCATTTCCGTACAACTGTATCAACTTCAAGTTCTTTGTTCAGGTTTTGCGTTGTGTTTGTCACAATTGTTCAAACGCAGAGGTATCATATAGAGGTCATTGAACCGCGGTTAACTAGTCCACCCATTGCACAAAGAATTTTAGTTCGGATTTCAGTAGTCCACTTTGGGGTCTATTTTCAAATCGAGGCACCTCTGGCGTCACAAAATCGCCTAACACACGGCACTCTGATTCGAAACTAGGCTTAGCCTGTGCTATGGCGTAGAGACAGCGTATAAACTACATACATACTTATATAGAACCACCAAATGACACCTACACACAAATGCTTGTCATAGTTGCCAATCAAATCCACAACCGGTTTTGCATTCACCTAACCACTAAACCATTAGCACGTAATCATTAAAATAATCCAACAACGTATAAACGGTATATTAAACATAACAGTATAATATAAATCTCAGTTTACGGGATATCTATAAGACCTATAATGTTGCCGTAATATGATTATCTAGATTTACACGTCGAAGCCCGGCGAGTGCAATAACAATAACTTATCATTATATCTTTACAGAGAATATCGGTAATAGTGTCACAGTGTATAGCGTCAAATAAGGCTAATTTCAGTGCGAATGACACCCGGACAAATAATATTTTAACCCGTGTAAGATAAATAAAAACGTTGATTTATGTGCAATATCAGAATATTTATTCCAACTTTTCGTAATAAATAATATTCATTTTCATATTTTCAATTTAACATTTTGTAGGGGGTTAAATGTGTAAAGATTTTCACGAATCTGTTAACAAACGGAAATAGGGTTTATAAATTAAGACGAACCTTCTTACTAACCAGTATTGAAACCGCGTGGTGTAATATAAATCTTGACTGTTATTGCATGCATGCATCCAAAGGCAGAAGCTGGTACGATTTTTATATACAAATTAATATTTTTCATGGTAACTAAGATATGTGACCTTTTGTATGCTTATACGAATACATAAAGCGCCAAGCTTGCACCTGCACATCCGGCGATAGGTATTTGCAACCGGATATCCGGGTGAACATCATCCACGTGCTCATTCACTCGATACATTCTGTAGAACAGCCTTTTATATCAGTATATGACGTTTTAAATTCTCGTAACATGTATTTTTTCGTTTTCATTCAGGTTTTACAAAAAGCTTATTTTGTTGTACCTTTTAAAATTGAGTCCAATTTTTACCTGCTACTGGATTGTTTAACATGCAGGCTTTTAGTCGAGGTAAGGTAAAAGGTAGTAGAGTAAAATGCATACTCAGATTATAGTATTTTTATGTACATAGTTGCTTTGCTATATAAATTATGATTAACACCCCCGCAACCTCCCTTACGGGTGGAATTTCGTAAAATCCGTTCCTAGCTGACCTCTACTCGCCGAAAGGAATATTCCTACCAAACAAGTCTCTAGGTGTTCTGGTTACAGAGATATCGTGATGAGTCAATATATTGCTGTAAGTCTCCTATAGATATAGATATAGATAGAAGATTATTGTTGCAGTATTAAAAGTTGGTGAATATAAAAATGTGACCAAGTTTAATCGCCCGTTTGATATACCTATTGATCGCAATAGCAGAACGGCCATGAAGTGGATTACAGTTTCGATTTCCGGCCGCGCAGGCTTTAAGTTCTGGGCTTTTGTGCATTCGCTCTCATGCATATGTTTATGGTACAGGATATTTCATATGCACAAACTACTGAAATCAATTTTAAATGTATTTTTATTTATTTCGTCTCTTGCTATTTCAGTGTCACTACTTTTTATTACAAGTAATATACTCACAAATTCTTAAACGAACATCTTACGAGTATATCTGAAATATATGTATGTGGCAGTCAGTGCCTTTTGCAGTGCATTAACAGGATTTTTTAATTAATCCAACTTCGTACTTACACGTGCAAGTTTTTAGAATCAGCAAATTTGGGTTACAATTCTCCTGAGCTATGGATCCCGGGTATGGATCCCTTGATAAAAATATGTAAATTGCCTTATTATATAAAATCATCTCTAGTCCCGTATAAGGGAATGCGTATGTATGGAAATGAGATTCTAAAACTCGTTCTAATTTATTTTACAAAAAATGTATTGTTCTAAATAATCTTTCAGTGCGATTCTTTTGTAAGTTATTCCTGGTTGTAATGTTTATTTACAGCTAGTTATTAAACACTTAATTTGCCAAGTGCAGACAAATCATAATGAATGTAAGTAGCTACACACAAATACTGCGTAATAATCAAGTTCTACTTAAACTAACCTTCTACAAAACATAATACGAATTAGTAACCGAGCCATTGTTTTACTGTTATAAATTGATTTGCCTCTTTTAAATCTGATTTCTGCTTCTACGAGTATAATGTATGCTTACTTTTGGATCTAGAACAGGTGATAATGATCCCGTAGTACCTACACCTTAATGTCCTCCCCACCTTCCTCATACGAGGTGTATTTTTTCAACGGTTCAACATTATCGCAAAATAAATTTTAATAGTTTTCTACACGGTAAACCGGTTTACGGATAAGAACGAGCGTCGTGCGCCGTTATTGCTTCCATTATCACACTACACCTCGCTCCCGTTAAACGGTTGGACCGGATAAAGCGGATATTAAAGCAGACTTGCCAAGAACAAAAGGCGGGTAAGGATAGGTTGTATACTTAACGATTCTTTTGTATCGGGATATTAAAATTTGCTGAATGAAGATTTTATTGTGAGTTTGTATAAAAACATAAAGAAAGTAGGTACATACTCGTACATATGTATGTATGAATTGGTGACGAATCTAAAATATAATGTCGATACTCGTACACATTTGAAGTACCGTATCCAGAACGTACTTATTACTTCACAAAGCAACATGCGCTTTTTTAATTAAATATCTTTAATTAATTACTTTTTTTTAAATAGTACTGCGAAATCGTTAATCGTCGTCCAAAGAGCGTCTTACAACTTTAGGAAAGGAATAACAAATTCCGTCAAAAGCGAATTTCAATCGGATTACTCCGCAAATTTCTGTGTATTAATTAAATTGTAACAATCTCTATCATGCATGCACCCAGTATATCGGAACCGGATAAGACCACGTACTTGCTCGCTACCGCTTACATTATCATTTCACTAAAGCACGCTTCTGCAAACCGTCGAAACCGGATTAGACGGTAATGCATTAAATTCCTATTAAATTTTAATGTTACGCATTTGAATTTGGGTAACTCAAATGTTGGAGAATGTTGAACATATTTTTGATGTTATTCAAAATATACGGTCTACTCTAGGACAATTCATCATATAAGTATTTACGTAGTACATATTTTTAAGTAGTACATATTTTTAAATACTGTATAGCCTCACATTACATACTGTCCAGGTTGGTAACCTCTTACTCGTACTTATTTATTATTACAGGAGATCCCATCTCCAAGAGTTGAACAACAAAAACGGTTGAAAAAACTCCCCACTAGCGCCATAAAACTAACTAAAAATAAATCATTGCATAAATCAGTAGTTATTTATATGTAGCACCGAACCCAATTTCGCTTAGCGAGCTAAAAAATTTGGAAATTGTTGAATATTGATAATAAATCAGATAAAAAGTTCCCGGCGCCCTCGGGCGTGCGAAGGTAAATTTATACCCGAAACATCGAGAATTGATGCTAATTTACAAAAAGGCTTCTCGGTGCAAACGAACCCTAAATTAAACTACGACTTGTTTGAGTTAATTTTTAATACGGATTCCGCATATTTATTTCATTTGTTTTATTTCCCGCTAGTGATATGTACGAGTAGGTTGCACGTGTAGTAAAGTCAACTTCTCAAATCGTGTGCAATATAGTGGAATGTAAAGTACTAGCATTTGTGAAATACCAAATAATTC
>DWQT01003550.1:0-12373 GCA_018244895.1 Myscelus amystis hages | reverse complement strand
AACGTTGCTTTGCCATATAAATTATTTTGAATATTTTTTTATTGCTGCTCCTCTCCTATTCATCTTAGCGTGATATAGAGCCTATAGCCTTCCTCGAGAAATGGGCTATCTAGCACTGAAAGATTTTTTTTAATCGGACCAATAATTCCTGAGATTACCGTGTTCAAACAATCAAACAAACCCTTCACCTTTATATTATTAGTATAGATGCTTTAATCACCGATGTTTGTTATAAGGAAACGGACTTACCTTGGATTCAAAACCATTGTTTTACAATTACATTCAGTATCCCATGTAGCCAATTCATTTCGATAGATAGTATCATAGAGTTTATGATTATATGTCACTTTTAATGCATCTTATGTTCTCCCTGTGTGACATATCAAGTGTCATTGAGTGTTAAAAAATATAAAGGTATTTAAAAAAAAGCGGAAGAGCGCTACTATATTACTGAAGCGATGTTAGTAAACTTTGAAAATTGAATTACAAAGAAAACTATATTTGAACTTTTGAAGCTATAGGATAATAAATTGACAGGGCCGTAAGTGGAACTTATGATAATAATAATAATAATAATATCTTAGGACAATTCCACACACGGCTATCTGATTCAGTCAGGGTCTTTAACCGCTCGACCACGAGGCCAGTCAGTATAATAAGTGTGTATGTTTACGCAGGAGGACACGGAGTCGCAGCAGGTGGTGATGGACGTGTGGTACCCGCGGCGCACGTTCCGCGTGCTGGCGCTGTACCGGCTGCAGGAGGCGCGGCTGGACGGGACCGCGCGGCTGCGCTGGGCCGTGCGCGGCGACGAGCGCGCGGCCGAGCTGCGCGCGCGCTGGGACGGCCCGCCGCGCGCCGACGGCGCCCGCCACCGCCTGCTGCTGGCCCTCGCGCACCCCTCCTTCAGAAAGGCACGGACTTTTTACGTCCTTAGCGACACCTAATTTGTACGCCCTAAAAGCCAAAATAGCTGTGATAGCCTAGTGGTTTGAAATTCAGCCTCTCACTCCGGGAGTCTGGGCTCGAACCTGGCACGCACCTCTGATTTATCACGTGCGTTTTATAAATAAAATTTAAATATCAATCGCTAAAACGGTGAAGGAAAACATCGCGAGGAAACCTGCACACCTCAGAAATGTTATAAGTAAAATAATATTTTCTGAGGTGGGTGAAGTCTACCAATCCGCATTTGGCCAGCATGGTAGACTATGGCCTAATCCTCTAAGGGTGAAAAAAAAGAAAACGCAAAATATAGATTGAACTAATAACTTTGTAAGATCTTCGAATGTACGGCCATATTTGTACAAGTAAATGTCTTTTGTCTTTTGTCATAAAAACACTACTTACTCTCTACTTCCTTTTTTACCCGTGTAACTTTATTTTCTCGTTATGTGCCTGATGTTTAGGCTAAATTTCTAAAACACATGGTTAGATAATAAAACGTCTAATAAAGGAGCTCATCATTTTATTCCGATTGAAGCAATATGACACGACATTATTATTATTTTCCACAGTTTAATTCCGAATATAAAACATAACTGCCAGTTTTCTTTCTAAACATTTGATGATGTTAAATTTGATCCATATCGCCCATTCTGTCCACGAATAATTAATATCATGGTCGCTTCTCTTCTAAATTCTAATCAATTCCAGGACGTAACGCTAAAAGGAGAGTATGAAACGACACCGGCTGTGATGTCCAATCTGTCGATGGAGCTCCAATACTCGGACTACGAGAACGAATACCTCAAGCTGAGGTCCATATTGATGGACAACTCGAACGGACCGGTCAGAGACTACAAGTTTGCACTGAAGTGCACCCACCCGTCCACCAGCCTGGACCTGGACATGACCTCCGATATCAACATACACAGCAAGTGGTACTACTTGAGCAACTACTACAAGTTCCAGAAGTCGCTGTTCTACGAAAAGTTGAGGAGCAACAAGCTGTTGGTCGACCTGAACCGGAATATCGTTAACTGGGAGGTGTGTATACGGTTCTACATGATGTCAATACATCTAATAAGGATCATGCATGCTTAGAAAAATTCTGCTCACTTTTGCCTTGGTCTTGTCTTCTACGCAGTGATTTGCCCTGGAATCGGCTATTACTGGATTCAATTCAGAAAATTCAATTTAGAAAATCAATCTGAATATAAGCCCTCTAACTTTTAGACACGCGTAATCAAAAATACTCAATCAAAGGAACCTACAACTTTCAATATGACAATCGTTAAAATCTCGCGTTAGGAAAATGTGAGGGTGTATTTGAATGATGTTTACACTACGAATATTGTTGTGTGCAGCGCGCCAACGACACGCACTACCACAAGCTGAACGGGTCGTGGGAGCTGGCGTACCCGCGGTACTGCGCGCGCGCCGCCGGCCGCCGCCCCGCCGGCAACGACTCCGCCGCCGCCTGCCTCGCGCTCGACCGCCGCGAGCTCGTCGCGCACTACAACACCACCGACGGTCGGATAGCACTTTATTACTTCACGATTTATTTCAACACAAGCTTTTGCCTATAGCCTTCCTCGATAAATGAACCATCTAACGCCGAAAGAATTTTTCAAATCGGACCAATATTTCCTGAGATTAGCGCGTTAAAACAATCGAACAAACTCTTCAGCTTTATATATTATTATAGATAGAGCATTATAGAGGGCAACCTCATTGCCTCATAAGCAAATATATATTATAAAGAAACCCGCAAAATAATATGGCATTAAATTTCCGATTGACTATAGGGATCGTTCAATATCTTCAAAACGTGTCTCAGAACTAAACATGTTTATTATCGCAATTAAGTAGTAGGCCAGTAAAACACACTACATATTTAGTTATAATACATCTTTGTTATCGAATGTACACCGAAGCTTATCTGCATGTAAAAAAATTAATTTCGCATTATGTTTTAAAAAATATTTTGCCAAAAAAAATTCAATTCAAAAATTCATACGTCGTCATTAGGTATGAAAATATATTTAAAGATAAATGCCAATAATTTAAATACAATACCGTATCCATATTTTCAGATGTCTCGTATCATATGATAGGAAAAATAGTGGACACGAGATCCGCTAAACTTGACGCGTGGCGGAACTACGATGACGTCACCACCGTCGACCTCGCCTCCTACATCCGGCTGAACCATTCGCGACTGCTGACCAGCTCCATCGTCTGGAGGCCGGAGATATTCAGTGAAATCAAATCTCAGGCAGTCGGCACACTGAAGCTTCTGTACGGTCAAATCAACGAAACGTTGATAATACTGAAGGAAGCGCCGATGGAGGCGCATCTCGCTTTACGAAACATCTGGATGGACGCCAAACCGCGCGTCAGAGATTTCCTGGACGATTTGAACGACTTGCACGTTATCAAGGACGACTTGGATGACTTCAGGAATTTCTTGAACGAATCATACGAGAGCAACGACTTCTACGTGAAAGATATAGTGGAGTTCACGTACTACATCTTAGACGAGATGGCAATACGCAATCATTTGGAGAGTTTGCCGGGCTTTGTTAACGACATGTGGGGCCTGATGGGCGACACGAGCCAATCTATCAAGCAGAGTCTAACGTACGTGGTTGACACGATAAAAATGGCGTACGCCAACTTTTTAGATTCGATGAATAAGGTACTGGAGGCGGATTTGATGGAAATGGTCTCGGAGAAGTTGGAAACGATGATCCTTCAGTACGACAACTTCGTGAGAGACTTGCATATGAAGTTCCTCGAGTACTGGGAGGAGACGTGGGTGAACGCGACGACGAGGATCGGTAAATATTGGCAGGAGCTACTGAAGTCGATCGAGCCGCTGTTTTTCAAGATGCTGCACTACACGGAAGCGTTTGTGGTGACCATATGGCGGAACGTGATGGACTTCTTCCACGAGCGGACGCACGAGCTGACGGACACCCCGTACTTTAACTACGTGTCGACGTTCGGCCATGAAATGGACCGGTAAGTTGATATATTACCAACTCTATTAGATGATTGTATCGGACCGCCTGCATTATTGTGGAACGAACGGGTGATGTACGAATGGTGTTATAAACAATTTTTTTTTATTTCATTGATTCTTTTAGACATTTATTTAATTACATTGACTTGACGTTGCTATTTTACTTATATCTGTTTCTTTTTTGTTACCATTCATATTTTTAATTGTATTTAATTTTATCATTGTAAATTGTGTTCATTTACTTTAAATGAAGTAATCCGTTCTAATTGAATAACCATTTCTAATTGACTCCGAAACCGGTGTATGCATAAAGAGAGTGATGGATGTGGATGAAGCACGACAGCTTTGTAAGCACAGAGATATTTGGCGCTCGGCGCGCCCTACCTACCGCGTTACCTGGTGTGCTGGTTATGTATGTATCTGGCACTGACGCGCTACTGTAAATTCTTCAGGATATACAAGGACGTGATGAATAACGACCTGATAACGAACATCAAGAAGTACACCGGCAAGGTGTGGGGCGCGGTGTGGAGCAAGCTGGAGCGCTACGTGCCCTTCCAGGAGGAGCTGGCGCAGCTGCTGGCCGAGTTCCGCAACGCCGGCGACAACTTCCTGCGCTCGCCGCCGCTGCTCTACGTGCGCGACAAGGTGACGCCCGCCTTACCACGTAGACACGTGGCGTCGTCGTCCGAAGAGGACGCCGACAGCTAGCCCCGAGCGCCCCGGGACAGCGGAGGCAATATAGGCCTAGCACTACGCCTTTAATGGCGGGACGCGAGTCACCGTGTGGTAGTTGCCCCACGAGTCCGGCAAGGGTAAAGGGAAAGTCCTCGAGGCCCGAAATCCTCACGGCGCGTGCACCAACGGTCGTGGCATGAGATGGAGATATGCGGCGGCGGCTGTTATCTACCACGCAGGCCAAATTCGTTTTTTTTTGTTTTTATTTTGCACCCTTTTAATGGTCCACTGCTGGACCGAGTCTCCTCTCATAGTGAGAGGGTTTAGGCCATAGTCTACCACGCTGGCCAAATGCGGATTGGTAGACTTCACACACCTCAGAAAATCTTATACAAACTTGTAACATCTCTAAGGTGTGCAGGTTTCCTCACGATGTTTTCCTTCACCGTTCGGATTGCTAGACTTGAATTGGTGTCCCAGATACAAAATAAATACCACCATTACATACAGTTTAAGGCACATCACTCTTATTGCCATAGTAAGTATCAAGATGATGTTCATATTCCAGTACAACGAAGCGTACGAGCGGCTGAAGTGGTGGTACGACTACTTCCTCGTCGGCGACGCGATCGACGCCGCGGGCGAGATGCTGTACGTGAAGCTCACCGACATGGCCAGGACCGCGCTGCAGTACGAGGAAATGTAAGCACGCATATACATTAATTACCTCACCGACATGCACAGAAAGCTTAGTGCTTTAGAAAATAAGTTTATGTTTATATAGAGGGAAATGTTAAGGACAAACCTTTATAGGTTTTTGTAACGCTTTAGAAATAAGCACAAGATAAATGTATTGATACAAATAAATTTAAAAAAAAACGGTGTCAAATTTTATGATTAATTCTTAAATTTGTACGCCGTAAAAGACAAAATATGGATGGAACTAATAATTCTGTAAAATCTTTAAATGTATCCATATTTGTCCAAATAAATGTCTTCGTCTTTGTCCTTAAAATCTTATAATGCATAAAACAATTTAAATTTGAATTTGAATTTGAATCGGAGTTGTCTTCTGGATTTATCAGGCTTTCTAGCGGCCAATGAGCAAAAAAATAATTATGACATTGACATTCTATGGACATAGTAATGTAGTGTTAGTATATAAGCATAGTATAAAGGTATGTATCTGTGTGTGTTTACGTCGGAGTTAAGGTGCAATGTGTCATCAATTGGACAGTGATAAAGTATATCTCAAGCCGAGCATAATGAGACCCATTATTACTCACCGATTCCGACATTTCAAGTAGCTTGTTTTTAATTTCGTGTATACGTGCAGGCATCGCACACCGAAGACGAACTTCATATTCGACCCGCGCAAGGGCGAGGTGCTGCTGGAACAGAAGCTGCCGATGTCGTGGCACGCGTTCAACCGCACGCCCGACTTCAGCGAGGTGGCCGAGTACAAGGCGGTGCGCGACTTCCTCGACACGTGGCTCGTCAACAACAAGAGCATCTGGTCCTACTACTACGAGATCAGGCCCTACATGGACCTGAACAATTTGCTCCCGCCCTTTGAAGGTAACTAAGCATTTCAGAGGTTTCCGACTCCTCATTAACTCGTTTTGCACTTAAAATTATTGGAGTTTATTGAAGTTCATTCCTTCAGAAACGACTTGAGTTATAAGTTGGGTTATAACTTGACAGTTGCGTAGAAAGAGACAAACATATGTGATATATCAGTAGGATTGAACGTGCAAAAGAATGAGATGGAATACATTAAACAGTCTATTTATTATTATTATAATTCTGTAACATACTTTATGAAACTTCTATTGAAATAATATAAATTATCCGAATAATTACAGATACATGTTCGTTTCTCTTATCATTTTTGATGCATACATTTACCCTCGCTTTCTATTCGATATATGTATATCATAATTATCGTTCGTAACGAGTAAACTGCGGTCGTGCGTCAGAGCCGATACACACATACTGAAATGTCGGGAATGTTGATTAATAATAAGACCGCTCGGCTTGAGATATACATAGTTTATTACTGTCTAATTGATTACTCTAACGCAAACACACACAGATACATGCGTTATTACTATGCTTATATACTAACATGCTAACGCTACACACACACATGTTTCTATCTGCAGGTATGGCGATGATGACGAGCCAAGGCACGCTGGTGACGTTCGACAAGCAGGTGCGCACGGTGTCGGCGGCGGGCACGTTCCTGCTGGCGCGCGACTACCGCCAGAACAACTTCACCGTGCTCATGGAGAGCAACGGCCGCGGCCGCTACGACCTGCTCGTGCTCGCCGAACGGGACCTCATCTACATCGACCTGCATAAGGAGGTTGTATAATCATAATATAAAACAAAGGTGGTAGAACCGTCTGTGGCTCGACTCCGGCGGCACCACCGCCACACCTATTTATGCCTTGTAACAGCAGTGTTAAGCGCCGCTGTGTTCCGGTTTGAAGGGTGCGGTAAGGGAGGCATATATTTTCGAGGCATTCCAACTTAGTCCTCAGGAGTAGAGGCGCATCTGTGGTCGACCTGAGATAGGAATCTAATCTTGTCTAGGGTCGAATACAAATGTCCATGGACGGCAGTAGCCACTTACCATCGGGTGGACTGCATGCTCGTTTTCTACTTCCATATCATTAAAAAGGAAAAATAATAATAATATCTTAGGACAATTCCACACACAGCTATCTGATTCCAAATTAGGCAATTGAATGCCTGCGTTATGGTAACTGGACAGCTGATAAACATACATATATACCTACACATTATATAATACTTATATAGATATTTTATTATGACCAGACACAGAACAAACATATATGCTTATCAGACAAATGTTTGTCCCGAGTGGGAATCGAACCCACAACCTCCGGTTTCACAGTCAGGGTCTCTGACCACTCGACCACGAGGCCAGTCAAATCAAGTCGAGTTGAATATTCTAATGTAGCAATTATCTCTGCATAGTATAAAATGTTTTTTTTTTTAATATATTAATTAATACTCAAGTTCACTATTGAAGAAATTCCGTTACTGATTAACTGCGCCCGCGACCTCGATCCATAAATTTAAAGTAGCTTAAGTTACTCCTTACTACATCAGCTAGTGACAGTCCCGTCAAAGTTTGGACATGATTGAACAGCAAGTGTCCCTGGGCCGCTCCGCGCCGCTGACGCTGCCGGCGCTCGTGGGCGACCTGGTGGTGGACCGACAGACGGACACCCTGACGGTGGAAGGACAGAGCGGCTTCAGCGTCCACTGCAATATGCTGTTCCACACTTGCAAGATACACGTCACTGGTGAGATTGCATTTGATTGAACGCTATTATAGCTCTCTACAGCGAAGCAGGAGGACCGGGTGCGGTGGCGTGCCTTGGGGGAGACCTATCTCCGACAGCGGAGGGACACGGGCTGATGATGATAGTGATAGTTATCTATTTTAAAACAAATAAAATAGTCTTAGAATATAGTACCAATTGACTTGATTACGCTTGTATTCATTTCCTGACTAACTTGGAATCTATGCTAATATATAAAACTGAAGAGTTTGTTTAATTGTTTGAACGTGCTAATCTCAGGGAATATTGGTCCAATTTGAAAAATTCTTTCAGTGTTAGATAGCTCATTTATCGCGGAAGGCTATAGGCTATTCTAGCTTTTGCGCGCGGCTTCGCAGGCGTTGCTATTCAGAATTTCATTATGGCAATAAGTAAAAATGTTGTATATGAATTTAGATATTCCAAGGATAGCAGGAAATTTCACGGTATAGAAAAAGTGGAATTGTTTTACTCCGAATTAAACTTAAAATCATCAATCGTACTTTTATATTGAATTAACTACCCTTTCTAAAATAAATTAATAGTTGAATAGTCTTTTACACTTCCAGGAGTTATTGAAATTCCTTTCGAAGGGGTTACCATAGTAAAATGGGATATTTTAATCCCGCGTTCTGTTAATGAATCATTTTTTTCTTTGAGTTCAGTTGTGAATAGTCTTGCTTGATTTATTGGAAATAGTCTTGCTTGCTTGCTTTTCATAAAATCCATATAATCATACCGTTAGTCTCCAAGGCCAGAGAGGTGCAAAGGCCCAGTTTATCCTTGGGCAGCTTGACCTGCTTGCGGAGGCCGGCGTCGCCCTCCAGCCTCTCGTAGTCCCTGTTGGTGTACGCCACGGAGCTGTCCACTCCTGGACCAGTCATTGTATCAGTATAAGTACATCAGTATTCGATTATTAATAAGTATGCACACTTGCTGCGGAGTCAAGAGTCTCCGAAACCGGCGTGTATGCATGAAGAGAGTGATGGATGGGACAGAGATATTTGGTATGCGCTCTGCCTACCACGTTAGGGACCTGGCGTGATGGTTACGTATGTAATATTTATGAACATTATTTAAAACTAAACAATGATAATTTGTTAATATGGTATTTGTAATCTTTTTACTATATGATCATAGTTATTTATCTCACCGAATAAGTACTTCGCTACCCTCTTCTTGGAAAGCGTGAAATCTTCGTCCATTAGGATGTGGAGGGTAATGGAGTTTTCCATTAAGTTATGGAATATTGTGGAGTAGTCCAGCTGTGGAAGGAAAGTCAATGTCAGAAATTTGCGACATGTCCCATTGAATAATATGTGTAGGTAACAGTGTTTTGCAACAAGGTGTTGGCCATTTTGGAGAGATTAATTCGCGCCAAAAAGTAGCTGAGTTTTTAAATATCTCGATATAACAAAGTGTAATTTTATTTTGCTTAACGATTTATTCGTGTTCAATAGAAAAATTATCTATTGATGAATTTACTGCCGTCCTTTACTTTTAACTCACCTGTATCGTTAGTGGTTATCTACATTTAATTTGATTCCACCTATAACCTCAATAAATGAGATAATAGATGTTACATTATCTCAATTGAACGATATCTTCAGCTCATGTCGATTAAAGATATCGACCAGACACCTAGTCTGGTGAGTGGGTGAGAGGCATAGTATGGGAGTTTGGGGCATAGTTCTCCAATTTGTACTCCGTAAAAGGCAAAATATGGATTGATCTAGCAATACTGTAATATCTTTGGACATACCCATATTTGTGCGTCTTTGTCTTAGCTTTCTGCCTACCTCATTCGGAGCCTGGCGTGATAGTTATGTATGTACGTATGTATGTATTTGTCTTTGATGTGGCGCTCAACAGTGCTCGGGGCGAGGGGTGGTGGTGGCGGTGGTGGGGGTGGGGGCCTGACCGGCATGGCGGCGGGGTCGCAGCGCGAGCAGGGCAGCAGCAGCAGCGCGCGCGGCGCGGCGGCGCGGAAGGGCAGCGCGCCGGCGAACCGCAGCGCGCCGAACACGTCCGCGCGCGCCGCCCGCTCCGAGCCCTTCTCTGTTCGCACACATCACATCTATTTGAGTATAGCACATACATTCGTAGACGAAATAACTCTAATCGATTTCACATCATATTTTCTCGTTGATTTACACCGTCTAAAACGTGTCAGTAAAATAATGAAAATGAAATTAAAGAGATATTAAAAACCATAATTATACATTTTCAGGACAACACGCAACAACTACATTCCTTTTCCCGCCTAAAACTGAACTGACAGTGACAGCTGGCGCTCGCGTTTTTTCCCGCGCTTTCTTCCCGCCAAGAGTTGTCATTCGAGATGTGGCGTCACGGCCTAGGCCCCGCGCTCAGTCGTTTACACGAGGCCAGCATAGTTACCGATTTGGAAGGCGTCGAAGTGCCTGGGGATGTCCACAGCGTTGGTGAACAGCTTGTTGTTGACGTAGAGCGCGCGCGGCCGCGCGTACACGCCGCCGCCGCCGTACACCACCACCGAATACCTGCATTATATAAGGCAAAATAATAACTACGTTATTAAAAACCGACTTCGAAACTAAAAAGTTAAAAACAACAAAGATTTGATATTAATCATATACTACCTATTATTTATATGTGCTATTTACTAATAGGCTTGAAGGTCACCAGTTGCTAGTACGCCCTACAGGCCAAGCCCACCCGCATTTGGCAGAAGTCAATACTTTCAATCGTTTTTTACATGAAACATGAAACATTTGGCTAACAATACGAAAGTGTATTGTGCCGCACCTGTTATCGGACATGCCGTTGCCCTGCAGCTTGCTATCGAAGGTCTCTATGAAGAGGTCCATGTTCTTCAGCTTGCGCAGGTGCCGGTTGCACGGCCGCGCCTCCACCACGAACACCACGTCGGTGGAGTTGGGCGGGCTCTGCAGGTCCACGAACGAGCCCTCCTCGACCGTGTCGCCTTGCGGCGTCGTGCATCTGCGATACAAGTATGCATCATTATTTTGAGGCTATACATCTATAAACTACGTGTAAACAACAATCACTGTACATCGAATCCAATTTCATGTTTCAATAGATTTTTACATGAATGTCACATTTATAGTGCCAGCCTCGTGGTCGAGTGGTCAGAGACCCCTGACTGCAAAACCAGAGACCGTGAGTTCGATTCCCACCCGGGACACACATTTGTGTGATGAGCACATTTGTTTGTTATGTATCTGGATGCTATGTAAGTATTATATTATATGCATGTTAATTCTTTTGTTGATTATTTAATTTGTTAAGATTTATTTTCATTTGACATATTGATTTGACATCTATTATTAAATGTAACTGTTAATTATTTTGAATGAATTAATTTAATTAATGTGAATTAATATAAATATGAATTATGTGTATGTGTACTAACCTAAAATAGACATTTGTATAAGATTTATTTCAATGAGCGCATTAGTCATAGTCCTGTAATGTTAGTTGATAAATGATTATAATAAATAAATAAATGTTTATCAGCTGTGCGATTACCATACCACAGGCATTATCGACTATGACTATACGACTATGATGCGCATATGTGCGTATACGTGTACGTGTATGAAGGGTGTCGGCACTCACTGCACGCAGGGGTCCGGGATGTGCACGGGCACGTGCTGCGCCGCGCACAGCTCCAGGTAGGCGCTGGCCAGCGCGCACGCGTCCACGCCCTGCGCGCACTCCGCGCGGAACGGGAACGCCTTGATCTGGAAGTTTCACGTTGTTTATTATCGTTTTATACAATCTAAGTAGCGTCTTGTTTGTTCATTCAGTGTATCATCAGGGAGTATGGAACAAGGCAAGTGTATTTCCCAGAGGCAGGTAAGCAGAGATTAAGGAGTTTCAACATGAATATGACTAATATTAGACGAAGATACGTATAATGTAGTATAGTCAAACATCAGTTTGACTACTACTATACTATATTAGTGGAGTCTCAACTCGATTACAGAATTAAATAATCTCAAACACTCATTGGACAATATTACAAGTGACAATAATTAAACATCTTTAGAACACGCTACAACTACATTCCTTTTCCCGCCTAAAACCGAACTATTAGCCGCGGCGCCCGATCTCCCTTCTAGCCAAAAGTTGTCTCATTCGACCTATGACGTCACTGCCTATGCCCCGCGCTCACGTAGTCTTTATACGACTACAGTAGTACAATTAGCGGAACGGTGACGCACCACGGAGAAGCAGGGCCGCAGCGGCGACACGTTGTTGAGGAAGAACTTGTCGCACTGCGTGTCGTTGGGGGGCCCGCGCGCGGGGAGCGCGGGGCCGGCGGCGGGCGGGGGGCGGGCGGCCCAGGCGCGCGCCAGTGCCG
>DWQT01003549.1:0-12374 GCA_018244895.1 Myscelus amystis hages | reverse complement strand
TCTATTCCAAATCTTCACTCTTTCTTACCATAAACGTGATTTGAAAATCAGGTTTTGAGGTTGTACCCCGCCTTAATACAATAGATGGATTTTATATAATAGAAAAATAATATCGAATTTATTTATCAATATAGAAAGTAACACTGAAAGACGAGTAAGAATAATGATCGGAAATAGATATCGCTGAGCGCACTCTTTTTTTTAAATATTCCCGTTTGAAGGCATTACTCACGACGATTTGGCGAATATCAGAGCGCCTTAATGCAAATTTGACTCGCTGCCGGGATTCCAAGACTTATTGCTCCCATTCAGTGCCGATGTTACCCTGCTCATAGTGCTCACATCCAAAACTTGGATCATAATCGCTGAAGAAACTGTTGCGTGTTAATAATTTTTTACTGTTTGTTGAAAAATATTTTTTCGTAATCTCTAATTCATTTGATTGACCCATTATTTAAGTGGTTTGTTAACTCGACTGCTGTGGCTTCAATTTCCCTCCAGGACAACGACAGGTTCCGTATCAGGGTGTAGAATAATTTATACAACTATAATAATGTCTACTCTACTGTCTATTTTCCATAACACAGGCTCCGCTTAATTTGGGATCAGGTGCCGCGTGTAAAGTTGTCCTAAGACATTATTATATTAATTAGGTAATTTAAGCATGAATTAATCGATCTTTCTGTTAAAAAAGAGTTTAGGAACGTTTCCAGTTACTTAATACACATCTGCTCTTAACAAATTTCACCCCGTCTCCAGGAAAATACTTGTGAGTGGTAAAGGTTCCTACTGTTTACTAAAACGAGTATATAAGTATAAATTGTTTCTTGCGGGGGTTTATACTTACTACTCTTGACGTATTACGGCTTATAGCATCGCTTGAATATTAGAAAATCTAAATCGTAATCTGAATATGAAAAGTAGTTTTAATTTTACCATAAATAAACAAATAATTTTAGCCTAATATTACGAATTTGTTGGTCCCACCAAGACTAAATAAATAAGGTGACTTAAGAGCAAGGAAGATCAAGCTGTAAATTGCCTATATTGCAATTATGTAGTATAACAAATCAGTTGTACCTTATAATTTCTAGTAAAAAGATAATTGTCAAAGGACTGAACGCAAAAGAGATCACTTTAAAAGCAGAAAGCGCCAGTTGTTTTTCAAATGGGTTCTCGTTCTGTTTTGCTGCATCGTACCTTATTAATATTCTTATACAAGCTGCCGTCCCTGTAGTCCACTTACCTTTTTTATATTTAAAAATATTTGCCCCTTCCAGCTATAAGTTATTAAAAAGGAATTCATATTACTTGCTCTGTAAGTGCGAAAATGTTACAAGTTGGAAGTGTTTTACGTTTGTCGTAAAAAATTTAGTGCTAATGCTTCGACAGAAAGAAAATAAATCATAATTTTTCCATAACGGAATTCTCTGCGGAATTCTACTTGGCTTATTCGACGCCGTAAAATTTTGCAGTGTTGGAAATGTTTCTGTACCTAGAAACATTTTTTCAATATATTTATGTTTTACTTTATGTCAATTGAGATTACTGGTTCTAGAAACGTACACATGCATAGGTCTACCTTTATGGATGATACTGTGGACAATATTATTAAATTTTATTAGTATTATTAAACGTTTCAAAACTAAGTAAAACATTACTTATCGCGGCTCTTATTTTTGTATAAACCAATGCTACCAAAGCAAGGCGGGTGAAAAACAATCTAACCAATAAATTCTGGAATTGAGAATAAGAGAATTCAATGTTAGGAAATCATAAAATCTAGAACTCGTAGATTTACAACCAACACAAACGGATCTTTGAAATTCCGGCTACTGTTGCCTATACCTACTACTATAGTACCCAATTTCGGTTAACTGCTCTCAGCTCAATTTTATACAGATTTAGATTCCAGCCTCGTGTACCTATCTATACACATAAGTTCTGTTCGTATTATTGACACATTGGAAAACAAAATCAAACTTACTGCTTTCTAATTTCGGTATTTTTGATGTAAAGCCGTGTCGGTATTATTTACATCCACAGACCTTACATAGGTACACTGGGTATCACATATAAATTGGACTTTGAACTTTAAACCTGTCAACTTTTGATCTAAAATGAAATTATCCCGTAATCAATATTTTACAAAACATAGAAAAATAAAAGAGTTATATTCTTATGTCTCTTCTTATGGGAGTTATTATCTCGCGGAATGTCCGCAGGAGGCCTGGAGCATACACTACCATACTGATGCAGTGCGGATTAGTGGAGATGAAAAAATAGTTCTATGTATTAAGTGTAGAATGAAAAGGTATTTTTATAGAGCCATTAATTTCAAGATATTATTTAACTAGTTGATATATTGGATAATATCAAGGGACGACACTCAATTATGTATA
Organism: Myscelus amystis hages; assembly: GCA_018244895.1. NCBI lineage: Eukaryota > Metazoa > Arthropoda > Insecta > Lepidoptera > Hesperiidae > Myscelus > Myscelus amystis. The sequence continues at coordinate 9,972 of DWQT01003549.1, read as the reverse complement.
TGGTCCCACAACTGGAACTATGCGCTAGTATTCGTACAATATTGAAGCAGGAGAACATTGATTCGGGCATTTAGTTCAGAAATAAAGCGACGAAATTCATTATGACATGTTTACTTTAAAGATTTGAATATTAAGCGGTCTTATGCTTGCCTTATTAATTTCGTCTCCTACAAACATCTCTTACATTCAAATGTCTAAAAATAGGTAGGTATGAATTTGTGGCTAGTAAAAATGCATAGACGAATAAAACACGAGCTGATTAAATAACTATAGGTTAATTAACTTCAATAACTTAAAGTTAAGTAACGAAATACAAAAATACTGAATTCTATAATTTAAGCATGTTACGTGACTTATTTCTTAATTTCACCATTAATATTTGTATTAGACTATGTTGTTATTGAAAAGCTTTTACAGAGATTTAGTGTTTATATATGCACCACTGCGACTGGCGCCTGGCGGCCGGCCTGATTGCGCGGACTGTGCAAACATGGCTCAGTCCAAATTCAAACAGGGAAACCAGAGCGGGATTTCGCTTTACAATATTGCATGATGAAAAATGAAGATCCCTGAACAATGACTCTCGATTCAAATGAAAAAAATTAATGAGTTTTCTATCGTTTAAAAGCACGTATAGCATTCGAAAGCACAACGCAATTAAAAGTGATCTACAATTTATTGACGTTTATATAGGCTTGTCTCAGTTAGACCATAATTTATGTAATGGAGATAATACTTTTCTGAGATCTTTAAAAATACAACAATACATTTTCTAGAAAATGACTGATTTTGGTAAATGGTTTTCATTAATTTTGCCCTGGGAAAAAGTGCCCTAGGGATCGCCGTGTTCAACGACAGACCTCGTTTTCATCGCCGCCACCACGGTTACACCTTTTACACATCGCTTTTGCTACGTGGCCGTCGAATTTCATTCTAATGAAAACACATATTCTTAAACAATATAATTGTACTATTTAATAAAATACCTACGATAAATTTAGTTTTCATTTCATCGCCACATGTTTATGTTGAGCACTGCAAAAGAGTGAAAATCCTTGCCGCTGGCTATTGGTACGTGAAATATCGTGCCAGCAGGTGAACTCCTAGTCAATAAAACAGGAAAAAAGAATTTGTTACAAAACGATAATCAGTAATTCAGTTTACATTAAACACGTTTGGCGATTGCTCGCCTGTAACGACAGCCGATCGCAGTTCACTTCCTTCCGCGCGTGCAATATCCGCTAGATCGCGTGTCGTGCCGGAGCACCTCACAGCGGCGCCCCCTTACATTACGTGCTCGCATTCATACTTATTCCATCAACCGGTAATTCAATTCACAAGGTGCTATCGTATCAGTAGATAGCCCCAATCTCACCAGGTACCCACATCTAACCTCAAAAACAGTTTGTTCAGTGGCAAACTGTTTTTGAGTAGATATCAAAATATCTACAACACTTATAATAAATATCGAGCCTTTTTAAAACATAAATGTTACAATGAATACCCATCAAATATGTCTACACCGTTTTACGAAACTAGCAGTTATTTAAAGTTTTTGGGTTCTTTTTCAGTTTATTTCCCAGGGGAAGGGTAGGGCCATTGCACCCCTTGTCTCCTTTATATACATACGTAGATATATATTCATAACAGTCGTGCGTGAATGTTGTCTAGTTGACAATCTCTTTTCAAGTATCTACGAAATTTCAGGGTTCTGAATTTGTATCTTTTGGAATTCAAATACAGGGTCCCCTTAAAATTGCTAGTGACAGTGTGACGACTTAAAAAAATAATATTTGATATCTTGTGTCCTAAGTGTATGGTGTAACAATACTAAGCTAAGTAAGTGTGAATAAGAAAATATTTGGTATTGTACACTAGAAACATATAGTTGAAAATACTATTTAGTCTAGTGAACAGTACTAAAACAACATTATGTAGTCATGTATGCAAGTTCGTTGCCTTGTTGCAATTTCACCCAATGATCCCATTGGCAGACGCCAAGCGAATACAAAAACGAAAAAAGATTGATCCAAGCCGTTAATTTGTAAACGCTCCAACGAATGCTGAATCCAATAAATCCTTTTCCACCAACAACTTCTACACAAAAGTTACACGGTGCCTTATTAGGTTTTATGTTTAGTTCTAACTTTAGGAACACAATGACTAAAGTATGAAGCATAATTACATGTTATTATACAAACATTAATGTAGTACCGTGTAAACAAAGTAACAAGAAAAAAATTAGGATTTCCATTTGAACTAATATTATATTTTACACAACGAGCTACTTGACACTGTCCATTAAACCATTATTTTAAATAAAGAATTCCGGGCAATCTAACGCAACCACAAAGGTACCTTTTAGAAATAATATATCTGAAAATATAATATGACGAACAAAAGTTTCAAAAAAAAGTTATTTAAGCCTACATCTTGGTATTGTGTTAATAATTATAAGTACTTGGGAAAACAGTTATTTTGAAATCACAGACAAACACTGCAATTTGGTTTATATGTATAGAGGACTCTCGTAAGGATTTTTCAACAAGAGTTCCACATAGGAAACAGTATTTTCGTGACTATACGTACCTACGATATATCGGTAACCTTCGTTCTGAGAAGTGTTACTTTGTTTTGTAGTAATTCTTTTCTCGAGGGATTTTCTGAAACTGCTTTGTTATCCTACATCACTGCAGCGTCTCTATATTCCTAATTTTCAATCTCCATTTAATGTCCTATTTATTTAAGTATTATAATTTCAAACTATGTATAATGTGCTTATCGTTAAAGATCAGCCTTACTAGTTAAATAAAAAAAAACACTACACATACTCGTAATATATGAACATTTCAGAAAGGTTTGTTAATAAACAAAATAAATAGTCTCTTCGAAACCTACGAAGCTATTGTACTCGTGTACAACCTAACTATGTATAGGTATGTTTAAAAACATGGCGGCGAAACTTCATTCGTCTAAGCTCGTCCGTTAAAACAGGTAACTATTGGTTCTTATTTCTGTTTTTCACGATCTACAAGCAACCTCTTTCGTGTCGAAGAGAAGAAAAAGTAATTCAATTCAGTTTCCTGAAAATTTTGTCGGCAACAAACGGAGTATTGCGCGAGTCGAGAGAGGGAATACCTTTGTATATCTACTTACATAAAACTGTGCGAGTGCGGTGCGACTTACCTAACACAATTTTTGGCAGACACATTCAACAAATTGAAACAGAAGTGTCCCCTCGAGCTGTTCTCTCGATATCTGATAGAATTCTATATCTTCGTTTCGATTCCATACACCTTTCCTTATTGATTTAGAAACGTGATTAGTAAATTATCCTCAAATAACGAGTTTACCTAGGATTCGGATGATCCTTGTGTACCAGAAGCAACGGTACTGTATTAATTAATTGTATTCAGATTCTGAATATATGTAGATCTAATTAAAAGGCTACTGATATATGTACATATATGCTATTTGTGCCCGGCGCCACAAATGCTGGTCTGAGATCCGGATATAGTTTGATCTTCATCCATCTGTTTCCCGAATCAAACATTTTTGTTATCAACGTCATACGTACTCGTACATATATAGGAAAATAATAATATTGTCTATCGAAATATGTTCATACCTATACTTAATTTAAAAAATAATAATTCATTTTTAGCAAGTTTCACGCACTAGTTTACCAATTAAATGGTAAAACTTTTATTTTCAATCCTACATAGGTATATCTCAGTCCTCAGGAATGGTAACACTATAACCGACTCTAAATCTTACATAATTCACTAAGACTATCTGCAATCATACTATCTAATCAGAATGATAAGTACTAACAGTTTTATTGGTATATTCCTATTATAACTGCGGCTGTAACCCTTTTTACATCCTCGGCCTGGTCACGTGGTAGGCGTGTCACGTGTCCTGCTCCCGGCCAGTCAACGGCAGGACTAAATCTACTTTTGACTTCACTACGCGTTATCCCACAGGACAAGATACATTCCTTATTTTATATAATATACCAAGTCAATGGTTGTTTATTAAATTTAAATAGGAATAATACAGTCTTAAATAAGTGAAATATTTGAAGCCTATATTGTTCCTGCAAGCGAGGTCTATATCTCAACATCTTAAAGAATATTCTAAAGATGCAAAATATATTCAGGTTGAATGGCAGGTTTCCTTTTATAAAATTAACATTCTATCTACAAGGAAGCATCGTCTCAAACATCCTCATTTCCAAATAGAAGACCTTTTCACGGGAAACCTCTTTCCTTTTAAATTCTTCGATGAATTTATAATACATTCTGTACATGAAATCTGCATATAATCGCTAATGAGGTGTGTTCCTAGTTTAATTAATGGCAGTGGGCAAAGTTCAGATCGACGTGCTTTGAGTGGCAAAGGCTCGAGCCTATCCTTCTCAATAAATAGTCCAATTTTTATAAAATGTTTGGACATTAATAGCGTGGTTTTATGAAGATATATAATTACTTGAAATATCTATCCTATATAAATGGTTTGGCTGGTATATAATTTTGGGTTTACCGTATCGCATAAATATCTCAATTTAAATTTGGATCTAAATACACACACACTGGAACTAAAATACACAAGTACAAGTTTTGTAGCGGACACATGAATACTCGTATGTACTCGTACATGGGTGCTGCGTCGTGCGTCTGTAATCAGAATTGGGACACAGTATTCCGAAGCTTTCATACAATATCCGGGAATCACTTTTACTCTAAGAATATGTAGTAAGTCTGTAATCGGTATATTTTTCTTCGTGCCGTTTAAACTCCTACTTATTATTGTCCAGATAGGTTAACGATTGGGGTAGCATTAGCTAGCAAGACGTAGAAAGGTTAGGGCTAGTTGTTGAATACTACCTTATAACTTGCCTTTAGGTATCGACATTCCTTCAAGAATTACCGAAAAATCCTTTTACCGGTTACTTTGATGTATTTTAACATATACATATACATGAATGTGCAAATATGAATGTGATGATTTCCAATTTTTCGGTGAAATGTTTATATATCCGTGTTATTAGTAAAATATGTTTGTTTCCTTACAAGACTAATTAACATATAGCTAATTGGATTTATTTAGGAAGCGAAATATTCATGAAAACGTTTCTGTTAGTAGTAGGTACATATTACAAATTACATAATTTATTCTATTCCACATGATGCCACAACGTTAGCTCTAGTAGGTTGGTAGCTATATTTTAACGTTAGTATTCCTCGTATTTCCAGCTTTTTGCTTCGTGCGATCTCACGTATTGATGTGGCGGGATTCTTATTTTTTGTCCGATTGTCATCAATCTAACCTTTGTGTCGAATTAGATTGAGCATGGACGCTAGGTTAATGGTCGAAACTAAATTCAGCTGTGCCTGTGTATATTGTGCAGTGTTTATTAAAAGGTGATTTCTTTACTGTCCTCTATTTCATATCGAGAATAGATTCGTTAAAAGTACATCATAGGTAATAAGAGACCTGTGTATATCTGTCACTGTCACTGTCACTGTCATCAGAATATGTTCACATTTGGTGTCATAAGTACCGTGTGGTTTTCTTAAAGTATTTTAATGTTGGTGTAGTTTTTTGCTTTCAGGGCATATCAAATCATTAAATTGTGCGAACGAAAGCACTAACCGTATCTGTTTGTTTCGAACGTTACAATAAAGCTGTTAGATACGGACAGTGCGTAGGGTTTGCAGCCAATTGTCCTGCCAGCAGGAGGACTGTAAAACGAACTTTACGAAGTAATAAAATATTCGTAGTTCGTTTGGAAATTTTTGAAGCTCGATAAAATAATGGATATTTACTAATCATATACTCATAGCCATTCTTTTGAACAATTTTAAACCATAATAAAAACTGTACCGGCCTGTTATTTATTTTGGCAACAAATTTGTTATCAGGTTATGTATTGTGATTATTAAATTTTCATAAATCCGAACATGTAACTTAATTCATTCTGACCCACATTTGTAACCATTGTAACAAAGGAAGTTAGAATTCAAAGCCTACTTTTAAGTTCGACCAACAATTGACGTGTGCAGTTAACGCTTCGCGTTAATTTGGCGTAAATTAGGTCTGGGGAGCTAATCGAGGCCGCAGTTTACGCGCGATACTTACACCTAAACAAACTTTAATGACTTAACCGGTATCATGGCTATGTATATATAATGTGATATATATCACATTCATATTTCAATGAAATGCTATACGTGCATATCTGATTTTTTCTTTGTATAAACAGAAAATATTACGAAACGTATAAATAAGAATTAAATATGTACTACCAATTCCTGGGTGATAAATAAATTTAAAGTCAATCCATATTTATGTTATACGTTTTGAGTGAAATGATATATCTGTATGTACCTTTATCTATCTCACGTCTCCTGGAACGAGATATTTAAAATTGACGAACTTCGTACAACTACCACGTAATACCGTACAAGTACATATTATGTTGTGTGGATGTATATTTCTCACACTTACAGCATAGGTGTCAGTGTAAGTAGTAAGAAAAAACAAACTCTTCCTTAAAGCCGTATCCAGTCTGCGCCGGGTATCCTGTACGAATGGATCGGTTAATGATTCATTCCAGGAGGGCGCACTAAATTTTCCCGGCAAGGAGCATTTGCTGCGATGAAATATGGTCGAAGCACCGCTAGAAATACATATGTACTTGAGATATTTCTGTATACATCCGGATTTAGGTGAAATTTGTATAAATATGTAGGTATATTATTTAGTAGGTAGGTAGGTATATAATATATTATGTAGTAGGTCTTTAGTAGGTATATTATTTCGCTGCATAGAGTTTCGGCCTCGTATTTCGTATGTGCATTTGAAAAATTATATATCGCTTGTTATAACAGCGATGAAATTCATTAACATCTATCGTATTATAATTACATTAATCTTTAACGGCTTAACAAGTGTGTACATTTAGTGCCTACCTGATAGCTTTATTGTAACACATACATAAACGATAACGCTACATTTACTATGTAGGTTCTTGCAAGTAGTAGTTTATCTTCATAATTTAGAGAATACAACATGAAATGTCGGATGAGAGTAAATGAGAATGTATATTTTCCAAAGCTTTGCGGAACTTCCTCCGACTCACCTGCAATGGCGCGTCCTAATAGCAGCGTGCTGAATATAATGGACAGCACTCGTCCGCCGCCCTTTGTCACCATCTTGACGTTATTTCGTGTTCAATTATTTAAAACGCTATTCAACTTTTATCGTAACGTTACATTTATTATTAAAAAAACTATCGGACTTCTTAATAAATTTATCAAATAATTATCATAGCGGAAAATTAAAGCAACAATTTTTTGTTAATACGAGTATGTTCTAGTAATTCTGTTTTCTGTCCCAATAGATGCGAGCATGCGGTTTGGTTTATGGTATACAATTATTATTATATTGTTACGATACTCTTCTCGATTCTATGATATTTAATACTTTGATATGGCACATAATTAAGTACATTAATTTGATAATCTTAAACTGTACCGAAGAATAAGAAATAAATACAATTTCCATTGCCGAAGGTTCACCGGACCAATTGGAAATAAACGTTTTCTCTAACGTGTGTTCGTTCGCAATAGTTACTGGGACAGTGCTTTATTGGAAGCGGGTATTGTGCACATCGTTAAATGTATATAAAGCCTAGCTTTCTGCATAGGGAAAGGATAATTCATAGCAGCTTTCTCTCTTTGTCCGATTATACTCGTATTTCGTATTTCGCAAAACTTACTAATGATTAAAACGTTTAGTAAGTTTTGTAAAATATTTACAAACTATTATACGAGTACAATGGGTATAAGTTTTTATGCGTATCACGTTTTTTGTACAGTTTTCTTTTAATATAATTTATTCGAAGTTGTATCAAGTATATACAAGTGTTGAGCACAATTTCAATATGTAGGTATCACAAGTTTTTGACACTAGGTGTTTTAGTAGTTCTTTTACTCGACTCTGTTACTTATTAACTAAGTATTACTTATAACATTATTGGAATGTTTTACTTTACTTTTACGGACTCACACTCAGCTTTCGAACGTAAGAGTAATATGGGCATTGATATACATATGTACATACAAATGGCGATAATCCACGATAATTGCTATTAGATGATGATAATCTAAAACTATGAGTGAGCAACTTCTGAATATATGTATGTGATGTACTTATTACCTTCTTTAGAAAATAATAGATTTTAATTTTAATTCCGCTACAAGGTATACCGATAAATCTGTACAATGTAATGTACAATTCAAATAGAGTCCTGATAAAAGTGTAGATAATGATAAAATGAATCAATTGTATTAATAATGTTTACTTTTCGGCTCTCATAGAGCAGTAGTGAATCTTGAATCACGGAGTCATTATTTTTCCGAGCAAAATTGGCTGCCACCAAAGTCAAAGTTATATTAACTTTCAGTAACTCCGAACGACTAAATTCTAGTAGTTATCGCCCGCTGTGTTCCGCAGTTGTTTGGTTCGTTTAATATTCGGAGCGTTGCGCTATGGTGTTATGGTTCACAGTTTCTGTTCAACTGTTTTATTCAAAGTTTTGTTTGTTGTGTGTAAATAAGTATTAGATGTATATAAGGTAACAGAATCAAAAAAAACATTTTTTCGTCGGTCTTCGTTGGTCGGCAGGTCACAAATTAATTGGATGACTGACCCAGAGATTAACGCACAGCTAAAACATCTTTGCCTAGAATCCTGAAATTTTGTATATAAATAGGTTCTAGGTATACCTAATGTTTCATAATGGAATGTTGTATAAATATATATTTCTATTATTTACAATAAGCGGGTATACCTACAACATCCATATGAATATTGTTCCATAAAACTATTCCATGAGGACGCACAATAATAATATGCAAATGATATTGAGTTTCTTTCTAGAAGGCTACGCGGAAGTTGAAAAGACTTCTAAATCAAGGGTTAAGATTAGCGGAGCTTGATTAAATCCAAATGAAAACATGAATATAAAGTTAAAAAATATAATATTACGAGCGAGGCAGCTATTAATAACTGAATTAAAAATGTCAGGTTTCAGTTTGTTTAATTTACAGTTCTGATAAAACGATTCGCGTGTTTTAAAAAGAACCCACACTATTTATATTTTTGTGATTTATTTTTTATTTAAATTTCAAACTAGTGTTTGAAAACGTTAGAAGTCCTTTTTTATTTTTATCATCCACTCTGGCCGCCCCCAAATATAAACAAATAAGATAACAGCTTTATTACATTTAATATTACAACAATATAATAAATATTCTGCAACGTTTTGGCCATTTGTATTCGTCATACTTTTTTTGTACTGCGCCATTTTATAAACAATAGACCACTGTAATAGATTTCGTATTGTATCAGTACTATGCTTAAAAAAATACCTACAAATACTTCATAACATTCTGCCGAGCCACTGTTTGACAGATCGATTGAAGTACCGACTATATCCAACCGAAACTACATCGCTCTGGTATTGTATTATAACTTTAGTAGCCTGCCGAAACTTGTTCAAAATTCTCGAAGGACATTGTGAAGTTGCTATTGCTTAGCTATCGAGAAACCTCGGAGCGTTTGCAGCAAAGTATTAGAAATGCGAGAAAATCTAAAAAAAATGTTTTTATAAATATTTTATACAGACAGTGTAAAAGGAGTCGGTAGAAGTCGGTAGTACAAAAGGATGTAGTTTCCAATGAAATTCGTAGGCCTTTAATAAATAAAACCTTTTGCGAAGTATATAGCTAAATAAATTCGAAGAATTGTCTTTATCAGAAAAATATGTAGCCGTACCAGTATTCTTAATTAATAATGAAGAATACTCGTTTGTTCTCGACCTTTTTTTTTTTTTTTTTTTAACGATGGGAAATGCGTTTACGCATGTCCCGGCTGGGGCTGCCGGGGGTCTGTAGGACTCCT
>DWQT01003548.1:0-12374 GCA_018244895.1 Myscelus amystis hages | reverse complement strand
CTCGTAATTAAATGACGATTGATCAGTTATCGACCGGGGATGAAAAATGATTAAATTACTAAAATGGCTATTAAAAATAGGGGATGGTCGTAGAAGGGTGAAAATTTTGGGTTGCATGTATTTTTTAATGCCGAATCACAGAAACAAACAAAAATTTTCGCCAAAAAATTAAAAAAAATAAATTAAGAGTGAACGACCCTTATCACTTGGGGGTATGAAAAATAGATGTTGGCCGATTCTTGGAGCTTCTCAATATGCTCACAAAATATCATGAGAATCGGTCAAGCCGTTTCGGAGGAGTTCGGCATCGAACATTGTAACACGAGAATTTTATATATAAGATGAACAACAGTAATTGACATTGTGTGTGTGAGAGTGTGCGCGTGTGTGTATGCCTGTATGTGTGTGTGTGTGTGTGTGTGCGAGAGAAGGGGGGCTATGTATATATAATTCATTTAACATTTATTCCTACATAAAATATTTAAAAATTGATCACATTTATGGGTTAACCATAAATTGTGTTGTTGCTAATTTACGTACATAATTTCTCATTAATTAATTTAGCGACTTGGTGTTCAAAGTTTGCTTTATTGCTATGAAATATATCGATGTTGTTAAACATTTTATTGTAGTTACTATGTAGTCGATTTACAAGGGAGGTTTGGGCATAATTAGTAAGTTTATGATGGCTCGAAAAAAACTGCTTTTTGGTATGTCTTTTTCGAGTTTTTGGGACACTAAAGCGCAATATTTTTGAAGAAAATTCCAAACAATCTATGTTACCTTTACAAACGCTATGCAGAAACGACATATCAGCCAAACTACGTCTGCCCTCAAGAGTCATAAGACGATTTGTAAACTTGAACTGTATGCTTTCTAATTTTTGAATGTAGGTGACATAATGTGGGTTCCAAATGAAGCAGCAATACTCAAAAATGCTGCGTACATACTTAGGAATAATATAAAATCTTTAGACAGTCAACATCAGAGAAGGGTCGGCTAACTCTTAGTACAAATCCAAGATTTTTGTAGGCTTTGTTGACAATCGTATCAATATGTTCGGACGAGGAATACCTATTGATTCCAAACTGACCTTAGTTTGGAATCAATAGGTATTCCTAAATCTCTGATGCAGGTGACTTTATTGATTTTTATTTTATTTATTGAGTGTTCGTAGTCAATTGGATGTTTTTTGAGAGTGAAGGAGACAAATGAACATTTGGTTAGATTAATAGCAATACGATTGTCAGCATAGTAATGCCCTAACCTATCAAGATCGGCTTGTAACTTTTTGCCGTCATCGCTATTTTTGACCTTCATGTATATTTTCGTATCGTCCGCGTACATGAGAAGGCGTGCATTTTGTAAACTCATGCCGATGTCGTACAAATAGGCAGCATAAAGAAGCGGCCCTAAAATAGAGCCTTGTGGCACACCCGAGGGAATATCGATAAAATCGGAACGACAGCTTCCCACAACAACAGCCTGTGAACGATTTCGTAAATACGATTCAACCCATCTCAAAAGATTGCCGCGGATGCCTAGTGCGTACAATTTACTCACAAGTATGATGTGATCTACCCGGTCAAAGGCTTTTTCAAAGTCCGTGTAGATCACGTCAACCTGGGACCCGCCGTCCATGCCGCTGGACACATGATCTATAAATACTCCCAAATTAGTACTTGTAGAACGACCTTTTATAAACCCATGTTGCTCAGTTGGGATACATCTAATTAATACAGGGTATATGTGGGTATGGACTATCTTCTCACATAACTTGCTAAGCACATTTAATATTGAGATGGGGCGATAATTTTCTATACTCGTTTTGGAACCCTTTTTATGTATAGGGACTACGTGTGCTTTTTTCCAAATATCAGGGAAAAATCCCTCACGAAAACATCTGTTAAAAATAGCGGCAATAGGTTCAGACAATATTTGGGCACACCTGACCACAAATATAGGCGGAATATGGTCACAACCAGGTCCTTTAGTTGTGTCGACACGTTTAAGTAGTTTTATTATATCTGATTGAGTTACCTTAATGTCATGTATGGGGTCGTCGTGAGAGGATTCGTAGTTTGAGTTAAGGGAGTAAGAGGCTGCAGGTTTGTTGAAATTTTTCTCAAAAAATTTATTAAATGCTGAACTTATATCAAATTGTGTGTTTACAACACAATCAGCAAATGTCATTTGTTGTGGATAATTGGTTATATTATGTCGTTTAGACTTGATATAAGACCAAAAAAATTTGGGGTTTTGTTTTATTTTTTGCTGAGAGAAATTAATATAGGATTTATAACACTCCTCCTGAATTATCTTTTGTCTGGTTCTTAGCTCCGCAAAGTGTGCATAGTCATTAGGATTGCAATAGCGCTTCCAATTTTTATGTGCTTTGGTCTTTTCTTTTATTAAGCGAATTAGGGCGCTGCTATACCAAACCGGATAAATATGTGCCCCAGAGCTATGAGCTTGCGGTACGTAGACTTCAATGCATTTGTTAATGATAGAATAAAAAGTATTAATAACGTTCTCAAGATCAATATTTTTATCATCAGTAATAAAAGACCAGTCCTGTTTTCCAAGGAAATCATTCATACCTTCATAGTCTGCTCGGTTGAAGAGATATTTTGTTCGTGGATGATGCTTTAGCATTGGAATCAAAACATCTGTAGCAGTAATGGAGAGAGGTGGATGATATGAGTCCTCTTTTACTAAATACAAGTCGGATTTCTTTATTAAAACCGATGTATCGGAGAAGATCAAATCTAGGGTGTTATTACTTTTATTCAAGGTATTATTGAATTGAGTGAACCCAAGGTATGACGTTTGGGTAATTAGATTTGTTGCTGAAGTCTGATTGTCAATTGATCCTTTCCTTAAGACGACTGGATTTGGTGAGGTCCAGTTAATGTAGGGTAGATTAAAGTCTCCAGCAATTATGAAATTATCACTCGGACAATCGCGGCGTACTCGTGTTATTAAATCTATAAATTGTTGTGTTCGAGCCGGGAGATCAGAATTAGGAGGTATGTAAGTTACAGCGATGTGGAGATCGCGAGAAGATCCAAGCGCCCGAGCAGGAATGGTAACCCAAACGCTTTCCAGACCGGCACTATGCCATTCGGGTCTCATGCGGGCTTGTAAACGCGAAGCACATAGTATCATTACGCCTCCACCCAATGCTTCTCTGTCTCTGCGGAATACAACGAAGTTATGGTCGCACAATTCCGCGTTCATAATTCCATCACAGAGCCAGGTTTCTGTTATCAACACTACATCAGAGTCAAACGATAAAAGGTTGTTATGAAATTCGTGGGTTTTTGTTCGTAATCCCCGGGTATTTTGATAATATAGTTTAAGTTTTTTCATTGTGTTATCCATTACAAATACGTAAGAATAGTAATACTGCTACATAAGACAGAGACAATGCCTCAAAGAATGTACTCTTCTTTATAGACTGCATTAGAAAGGTTTGGGCGTTCCCATAACGTATAGGTATTTCGTCTGGTAAGTTAAGTAAGGTGGGAGCCGTTGTGTAATAACCGTAATAAACTAAATACCCACTAACTATGGAAAAACAGAGAGAGAATTTATACTTATGCAGTGAAGAATAATAAAAAAGGTTTTTGTATATTGTGACCATGTGTAATGTAATTGCACACTTATATTCCAGCCATAGATTGCAATGAAATATGATATACCAATTGTAACCAAGTATCAATCCATAATTGTGATATTTCAGAAGCAGGATTGTTGCTGTATGTGGAATGTAATTATTTAATGTAGTTCTAGTTGTGTAAATTGTTGTGCATGAGTAAATTGATAATAATATTGTCATTCGTTTGTGACGAGTGTATGTTATGTGCAGTATATAGTTTCTTGATATGTAGAAAAATAATAGAAGGATGGTAATAAGTATCTTAGCGACAGATAATATCATTATTTGATTGTGAGGAGTATATGTATACAGCATATAGTTTACTGATAAGTATGAAGTTAAGCGTAGGGTGTTTGTGCGTAAGCTATGTAAGATTAGTATTGTTGTTGTTTGATTGTGTAGGGTGTGCGCATGGAGTGTATGATTTATTAATGAGTAACAATTTAGTATTATGATGGTTGTGGGTAAGTTAATAAAAATGAATATTGTTATAGTCACTTGCTTGTGTAAGGTGTTTGTGTGCAGTGTACAGTTTCTTGATGAGGAATAGGTTAGCAATATAATAGTTGTGCATATTGTAAGGTAGGAATGTGATGTGATGTTACAGCTGAGCAATGAAAGGGTAAAGACAAGCATGACATGTATACATCTTACACCATCTTCACAAGATCTGAGGAGGAATTTATGGGAATCGGAGGCGAGGTATCGTTTTTTCTGACGTAAATACGACAGTTTTTTGTCCAGATGTATTTGTAATTTATCTCCTTGGCTTTTTGTTTACATGAACTTAATAGCAATTTATTATTTTTTGTCAAATGTTCATTAACGAATATTTTGTTATTTTCGCCTCCGAATCCCACATCCTTAACATTTATATTTCTATGTTTACGTGCGGCAGCCACTATTTGATCCTTCACAGCGCGCTGCCTTAGACGTGCGATTATAGGACGTGCGCGTTCAGCGCTCACGGCGCGACGCGGCTGTACCCGGTGCGCAAATTCTATATCTGACAGCTCGATAGGTACTCCGATGTGTCTTGCCACTTTCTGAACTATGTCGGACGTATTTTCTCCTCTGTCCTCAGGCATACCGGTGATCTCTATGTTTTGCAATCGAACCCATTGCTGTTGTTTCATACATTCGTCCTCAAGGCATTTCACACGAGACGCGATGGTATCGAGAGTTTCTTTCAGAGTCTTGTTCTCTTCCTTAAGACACTTTAGTTCCGACGACGCGGTACCCAAGAGCTTACGCAGTTCTGCAATTTCTCTTTTAAAATCTTCAAACTGTGTACTTATATACGTTAAAGATTCTTGAAACCCTGAGTATTGGTTTTCCAATGACCTGAGCTGATCGGATACCATTCTATTAATCGTTGTTTCAAGTGAGGCTTCAAGTTCCTTCTTCATAATTTTTTTCCAAATTTCTTGAAATTTTTCTTCCGTGATAAAGTTTTCCATACGATGTTTCCGATGAGTAATGTTGCAATCGTCTTCTAGACTTTCAATGTCAGTGTCGCTGCAGGTTCTAGATTGCTGGGCTGAACGCACTGGTGTGTTGCTGTTGTCCCTTTTAGGCAGCCTGCTCTTACATTCAAAGCATACCCATTTAAGTTTTATCTCACTACTCATTCTCTTAAAGCGTTTAGGTGATAAATTGGCACACTGTAAGTCATATTTCTGCCTACATTCATGACAGCTTAAAAATTCCTTATTAGGAATTGACGATTTACAACCAGAACAAGTGACTTTCTCCATCTCGAAAACGGATCCCAGTGCGTTAGTTACAGGAAAATAATGAGAACGATATTATGTTTATATTTATGCGCAACGCGCTGTGTTGTTAGTAGGCATAAACGTCTAGCACTGCGTGTATCTTTATTCTTTGCGCGACCAGTACGTCGTCGCGCGCGATGCACCTGTTGTCGTAGGTCAGTTCAGTCGCCCGCACCACGTTGTTATAAGAAGATTTATGTTAATAACTCACTGGATCCTGGACGGATTTCTTTGAAATAACCACCACTTGACAGAATGCACAATTAACTTTACACTGGTATATAACACATATACTGCACGTAACTTAAACCACTTATTTGGAAATATTACTTGTGGACAACGAGTAAACGCGTGTGTATTTAGCGATGTCAGCGAGTGAGATGTCACTATTTCTCATATAAGCTACGTCAATATTGTTAGGTAAAAAACAATTAGTATTATCAGAAATAAATTAATCAACATACATATATACGTTAGAAGCGAAGACCTATTTCCACAACCCCAGAGCAACCTTCATACAATGCCTTTATGTTCCAGTCGGGCCTGCCAGTATAATCATGGTACTCAGATATAAATTAAATCGCTATAAGAGGGACTATACACTAAATTCTGAAGATAATGATGCTTCGAGTGCACTGGTGCCTAACGGCCTTTATATTATTTAGGACGATCCCTTCCCTTGTTTAATTAATTGACGAAAACGCCTTTGGATTCCTCGCTACTAATTAATGTGGTTTTTTAATCCAAGTTTGAAGTTCATTGTTATGATAATGTATGATCATATTACGCTACAAAAACCCAAATTCCATATATCAGTTTACAATTGTACAAACACTTTAGATAAAACGTGAAAATATTAAAACTATGAATGACTTTGACTTATGACTTTGATAGGCCTCTTGATCTAGTGGTTACGGAGCCTGCCTGCTAAACCGGAAGTCGGAGGTTCGGTTCCCAACCAAGATAAATTGTGTGGTGGTTTGTGTGTTCTATGTTTGGGTGTAATAGAAATATCCAGAATATTTTTATAGTATAGTTTTTCAGCAGTCCAGTTACCTAAATGCTCTGAGGAGAATGGAATCAGATGAGTTGTTTTCCAGTGTCCAAATATTTTGCATATATAAACTTATTTGCAATGCTAAGGCTTTTAATAAATACGGCAATAAAATATTATTCTGTACATCAATGCGAATATTCAGCGGTCGAAGCACCCACTACAGTACGTGCGGTCATATTTTATTTGGCATCCGCAAAAAAAGAGTTGGTCGAAAACACAAACTTTTCCCCCTACACGAAAACGCCAGATTCTCAACCGTGTTTTATTATATGCCGTGTTTTTTTCATGCTCGTATGTAATAAGCAAAAATACCATTTCATCAGCATAAACGCATTTCGCCGCCCGCCCTCGCGGCGAGCTCCGTGAAAGCGGTGTAATATGAAAATAAAAAAGTGTTCCCGTGTAGAAATAAAAAAAAATCGCACACAGAGAGGCCACTACGAGACTACGAGCAATTTCATTCTCTCTGTAGCGAAATAAAAAATCTGGGTCAGGTAGGATTCGGGCCTATGCACCGGGTTTGCACAGAAAATGTTTTGTCGCTAGATGCGACGGAACGACTTTTCTTTGTTGAATCAATTCACCTAATATTCTCCTTATATTAAGTACCCTTAGTACGTCTTTAAAAAGGAATTTCAATTAATTTCGCTTTAACAATTCCGAAACAGATGTAAAATGAAATATATAACTACTTACTTTAACCTTTACACCTATAAAAGAGGTATCACTGAGCACAAAATTATATATTGTCTACTCTTAGAATTTTCGTAATGTGTATCTTGTTGGTGTGACAAGTAAAATAAAACAAAACTCCACCAAGGTTGTCTGTCTGTTTGCATCTTTATATAGGTAAAGAATACAAATAGATAGATAACATACGTTGTGCACTATCTGTTTTTCGTTATTTCCGTGTTGCAGCCGCCGACCAAAAGTTTGGTGGTTTTCAATGGGAACGTAATTGGCCTAACTGATAGTTGGAGCTTTTTAATTCGTATTTTTCGAGTTCCACGGCAGCCGTTAAGTGAAGTGGCCGGCTTTTGCCAACGTGAACTACCTATTTTCAGTTTTAGTTCGTATACCCCAATTTTGGGTACGAGTGACCTCTCAACTACTTCGGAGCTTGTGAGCGCAGGATTTTTTTTTCATGTTATTCCGAATAACAGAGTACCTTGCCAATTGCTCTACAGCAGTATAATTAGGTGAATAAACCTTAAAGGTGTTACCACGCACTCTGCCATAAGAACAATTGCTTAGAAGAGTGCCGAGAGCCGTTTCGCTAAGTTTTTTTTCTCCCCGCCTACATTGCATTAAAGCTGATAGAAGCCGCGGCTGTACTAAATAAAAGTTTTGGTTATAAAATGTGAAATACTAGACACTAAACTGACTGTTTTTCATCTGTTAATTAAATTATGTTAACAATAATTCTAATAGTATTTCTTAAATTTGTACATCGTAAAAATTCATATATGGATTGAACTAATTATTCTGTAAAATCTTTAAACGTGCTTTCAATGTATTTGTGCTTTCTAACGTTTTTGTGTTTAGAAGATTTTGAAGAAAATGTTTAAATTTTCTTACAGAACATCTATCTTTCCTAATATTTTAATAACAGGTGAATGTGGATAACTCTAACACAAAAATGTAAGAGATTTCTTGGCATACGAAAATGGAAAATTAAAACGCATTAAATGAGGCGATATAACGTGAAGGGAAGGCAGTATGGCGAGTTTGAAAGGATTCCTGGATGATATACAACGTTCGTCGAACCGCGGGGCTCCAACTTATAAATAAGTTATCGCTTCGCTGAGATTTACAGCTGGATCTGACCTTTATATTAAATTCCCGCGAGATTTATGAACGGGCGATGGAATTAAATGTGGATTCTTCGAAAATGTTGAAACATACAGGTAATCCCGCGCAGCTGGAAGGTAAGGCTTCTCGCTATATAAACCCCATGAAATTATCGAGTTAGTATTATTTATGTATCATAATACAATAGGAATATAGTAATGTTGTTTTCAACAGCACAACACATGAAATTATTGAAAATGTTCGGTGGCTCAGGTAAACCTCAAATCCTAAACTAAGCTTATCTGCTACAATTACCTTACGCAATTACCAGTTTATTATATTTTACAGAGCTATAACAGGAATTTACGAAGATAAATCTCTTTCAATAGATTTAATGATTAAATCAATGAAAATAGCCAAAGGTTTAGGTAATTCCGCTACGTTGGAAGTTAGCAGCTTTGCTACGAAAGCAATTACAAGGCTGTCATTTATATATTCAAGTACCTATAATTATAGAGAAAAATTGGTGTTCCAAAGTAATAAACGACATATATATCAATTTTAAAACACATACAAATGACCGATACACGAGACTCCTATCTCGTCTAAATGTTTACTCCGCTTGGAAATCGAACCCACTACCCTGCTCAGCGGTGATGAGACCAGCAGTCCAGCTAGCATTCCTCAGTAGTAACTAAAAGCAATTCGTAGTAAGTGTTCTGCTTCATTACACCATCGTTTTCAATACCGTTCGCCCCCGCTGACAGCCCAATGTCACTCACCATTACGAGGGTTGAGGGCGCAGTGGACAAGGGATGTTTGTTGACCCTTAACTGCCGAATTGAAACTGTTTGCCGATTCGAAAATTTAATCTCCTACAAAGGTATTGCTTTATTTGAAAGTATCGACATTTGACGCTTAGAGAAATCATCAAATCTAAATTTATATTCAACACAGTTATATATTATGATGATGCTATTGATAGATATGATGATAACAATAATGATGATGATGAAGATAAATGTGATGACTTTATTGGTCAAATAATGATTACCTATAGATGGGTTCATTAGACTACGCAAACGAAACCACGCCATGTTTTACTCAGATAGACAGAGCTATATCCGATTTCATTAGACAATATTTGTATTAAACGGGAATCAAACCCACAACCGTTAAATAAAATCAAGTACCTTCATTCATATTGTACTAGCCAGATAAAAACATAAAGAACTTTCCAGAAGAATCTTTCTAAGAAAATGTATGCGTATCGATGACTCACAATATACACACGGTGGCCGAACAGAAACTTCTCGGGGGTTTCCCGCGGTTTTCCTCCGAGCGTCGTTTCATTGTGCCCTCCTCGAAATGACAGCGGAACGTCAGTCACACTCGAGAGCCAAGGGTGGGTGCATTCAACTGCAGGAAGCGGCGAAACTCCAGCCTGTATAAATATACAGTGTGTATCGTGTGCTCCGAAGAACACACACATTTATACATTATTATGTATTTGGTTATGTACGTGTTACGTAAAGAATGTTTTCCTTCTTGCTCATATTGAAATTCATTATATTGAAGTTAATAATTCACTTCGAATGATGCTGTTCAAATAATAATTATCGAACTTAATTTTGGTTGATTAACACTGTTTGTTGGTTTGATAACATTTAATAAAACCCTCTTAAAATGAACATAATATTAGTACGGTGATTTGCTTGCTATTAATTGTGTTAGGTATAAAAAAATCCTTTTGTCTTTTAGATATGTTTGTACTATATAATGATGTTATAGTTTCCTATGCTAACTAGGCCTGTTTGCATCACAAATGTACCTTTGTGCAAGTTTTAATAATAATTTTTAATTTGGTAACCCTAAGGTTTTCTTTATATACCCTTTTGGCAAAATGAAGTCTGCGACGTATCTATTGAACATGCGGTTTGGTATTACGACGCAAGTGCCACTAAGCCAGGATGTACCAGCAGCAAAAGTCACAACAAAGCCTCCAAATGTAAAAGACATTATCCAAAACAGGACATCATCAGGTAAGTGCCCTTTACAATTGCAGATACAAGCGAGCGAGATTGCAAGGTTTTATTTCTTTTTCCTTTTTCAAACTAGCTCTAGCTGACATGTTCAGTCTGCTAGGGCTGTCACTTTCCACTATATTTATATATATTTATTTTACGTAAAAACATTTGAAAGTACGAATGCATTCATTTCGCCCAAGATAATAACATGTGACAAAATTGATGTGTACACGAGTAACATAATATGCATAGCACACACACACTTTAAAGTAAGTTATAAACTAAAACATTTTGAGAATATAAAAACGATAAAAAATGTTCAAACGAAATCCAAATTATTGTGCCCAATTTTAATATTTAAGTAAATAAAATTACGTACACAATATTCTTTAATATCAAATCGCGTTGTCTAGACAGTCAATTTTGTCTAAAATTTTTTCTCATTTCCCGCAACCCTACCGCCGCTCCTTTGTGTTAGAAACAAAAAACTTTTTGTGCCTCCTGTTCCCTCAAAGCCACCCCCTCACATGATTTGAGTTTAATACCACAGCGGAGTGCTTGCATTCTTTTGCAAGGGAAATGGCAAGCGTAAGTCATGGGGTCCTCATGGAATCTTTATGGGGAAGTTACTGTGAGTGATACTGACAATGACGGGCTGAAATCTTGCCGGGGGTGCTTTTCATACCTATTCTTATACAGCTATAATTAAGTGCTTGAATATTCATGCTGCGCGGTGCGGAATGAGTTACGTGATCTGCATTTTTATAAAGCGTTTTAGGGTTAATTTGGCTGGTGTTAAAATTGATTAAGCACGGCATACAAAAACGCTGCACGCATTCAGATAGCTTATAAACAGTGCATTTTATTACCACCTTAATCAATATAGTTACAAATGTATGATTATTATAGCAATACGGCATTTATGGTAAGAGTTCTGACTCTTCACAAATTCCTAAAACAATATAAGTAAATGTGAAGGGTCTCTTATCTTTGTATCCAATAACAATACAAGCTATAAACAAAAAAAAACATCCAAATCCCTTTTCAATTTATTTAAGGGGCATATTCATTATAATTAAAACAGAGCTAGAAAATTGTTTGGAAAAATAATTGCAGACATAATTTGTTTTAAGTGCCCATTATATAGATAAATTCCAACGTATTTGAGGGGGTAGTTAAAATATGTGGGGGTCCGGTAAAATCAAAAACATATTAGCGAGTGCGTGGTTCAATACCCTAATAGCCCGTGACGTCATAAATTGCGAGCAAAGGGATACGTGTCGTCACTCCACCAGATTTAAAAACAAGGGTGAATACTGAATCAAGTGCCCTCACTTCCCGTCTATTGAACGCCTAATGGAAAAGTTAGCTGACTTAGAATTGTCTGTTATTGATGGATTTTATGGGATCTTAAGAAAACCGATAAATAATTGCATGATAGTTGCATAGCTCAACATGGGGTCTGGGTTCTAAATCTGGTGCGTCACGATTTTAAAATTAAATATTCATCGTTCTAACGATAGAGGAAAAAGCGGAGAAGCCTTCATATCTTAAAGTTCCCCAAAACATTCTCCGAAGTATGTGAAGGCTGCCAATCTGCACTTGCGAGCATGGTACGCTTTGACCTGAAACCTTCGCACTATGAAAAAAGACCAGTGTCAATTAACTGTTCGTTGCAGGATTTCAACCCAAACCCTCCAAGGGTATACCATCCAACCCACTGCGCTATCACAACTTCAGGATAATAACGACGCATAATATTTCACTTTGTTAACATGAGGATAAATAATATATTACGAGAGCTCGTTGCGCCGTTCTAATATCCCGTGACGTCATAAATTGCGAATAACGCGACGGGGAAACGGTGACGTCACGAGCGGGGAGCCCCGAGCATCGACGTTTCTGTTTCACATATACTTATTATTTGCTATTATTATAATGACAAAGACATTTATTTGCAAAAATATGAATACATTTTTTTTTATAATATGGAAGTAGCAGACGAGCAGGCAGTCCACCTGATGGTAAGTGGCTACTGCCGCCCATGGACATTTGTAATCGAC
>DWQT01003547.1:0-12376 GCA_018244895.1 Myscelus amystis hages | reverse complement strand
AAATAGCACATATAAATAATAGGTAGTATACAATTAATATTAAATCTTTATTATTTTTTACTTTTTAGTTTCGAAGTTGGTTTTTCATAACGTAGTTATTTTTATGATATTTTTATGTTATAAAGGTTCTTTAAAAACGCTATTGCTTAACAATTCTCTAGCTCCAGTTTTAGCTAATTATTGCGGCCAACAAGCATGTTGGTTAAAACATTTTGTCAACAGATGGCATTACAGTCCTTTAATACAGAAATCAAGTTTCTCTGCAATCTCGATCGTGCGTCATCTGACGCGCTGCTGGAGTAACTTTACTTGTCGCTAATTCTCACATTCGTCGCTAGATGGCGGCATGTACTATTTAATGTTATGAAAATATTAATTAATAAATTGCATTTCTTCAGAGCGTCTATTCATTAATATTATTAATGTGGATATTAAGTTGATGAATAACTATTGTTTAAATAATAAACTTATCTCAAGATTGTTACCACTCATGCACTTTCTCGATCTTGGTCGTTATTTAAGTAAAATACGTAATATAATTTAATCACTTTTAAAATTAAATAAGAATTAAAAAAGTATGATATTATATCTTTTCAGATGGGCTTACTGATCAGTTAGTAGTGTGTGGAATAACTATAATTTATGATTAATACAGGCCAATATTTCCAACTACTTATTGCCTTGACGACTTTGCAAAGAGTATCTAACAAATAAACCTAATGCTTTAAAATAACATCGTCGTTAATCCATTTTCACCCATGTAGTGCCTATATTTTGGGTGAGTGAGAGACAAGCATATGTGTTTATATGCGTATTATATTATGTAGGTACCTACATGTATAATTACTTATTTAATATGACCAAAGTTCGCTATTTATATTTAATATCACATTATGTGCATTAATTTATTCTATTTGCATACATTAATGAAGATTTGCGTCAAATTTTACTGATGAATATAAATGTTTGAAAGTTAATTAAAATGACTTGTGGGTCATTTGAGGACGAGGTTCGTTAGTTCGGAATTTACATATATAATTATCACAGTAAGGCAAATGTCACGAAACAAAAAATGATGTACATTTTGTGGTGGAATTGTCAATCAGTTCAACGACTTTATGAATCACAGAGCATCACGTATCGACTGAATTATTGTCAGTTACGTCAGGATGCAATAACTACAGATGTCATAAATCATACAAAGATAAGCATAATCAATTTACGATTATGCCGTTTTTAAAGCACTTACTTAGTAGTTTCGTATTATGGTCATTGAAATTGGTTCGCAGTTGTTTCCAATTAGCTTCCATTTTCGAACATAGTAGCTACCTTCAAAATTAGGCTTTATATAACTGGTTTAAGTTATTCGTTTTTAACTTCACATTGTTCACGCTGCGCCTATGTAATACACAAGTTGTCATGGTCTATATACATAGGTACTTACGTACAAGCTTTGGGCAAATTGCCACGAGCCATCAAATTGTTTGTAGAGTGTTTAAATGCAATAATTGCAAGTGATTAAGTGGGATCACTACATTTACGATACAAAAAAAAATCCAAAAAATTCCAAATTATTTATTTCTTTGCAAGACATACAATAGAAAGATTATACAAAATTATATACAGCATTCAAAAAACTCATTAATCAGTGAAGTTTCCACTAAACTACAAAATTTTACAGTATAGGCAGTTTGAAATTTTGAGCAGAAAAGAGAGACGATTATTTAACATACTTATGAATCTTAGATACAGTAATAAAAATATGATGATAAGAAGGAACAAAGAATGCCCAGTTAACAGTTTTGGGGTCTTCTGTCCGTATATTACTGAGTTAAACGTTCGTTCACAACGAATATTTAGAAAAGTGGGCAAGAAAACAGCAGGTTGTATGGAATTAATTAGATAGTATGCCCACAAGTCGCTTGCGTATCAGTAGGTATAATAAAAGTTACGCACTGTTTATGGCACGGCCGTTTAAATATCAATCGGACTGTGAACCTTCCTTATATTGGTCGCGTATTGCAAGTATTTAGTATAATTGTGACAATTCGAACAATACGTGAATTAAATTAATCGAGTGCTATATATACTGAGCGACGAAATTATTGTACGATGACCTGTGATTATATTATTATAAAAGTGAAATAAAAAAATGATTAAATTTGTTGCGCGTTTAGATAAATCGATTTCTAGTAATGTTTTTGTTAATGTTTTACGAAAGAAACATTTGTGGACCAGTGATAATATTGTCAGGTCTCCGTTCGAAGATGTGGCTGTCCCCAATATGTGTGTTCATGAGTATATGTTCAACAATCTGGATAAGTGGTCGAACAAAACTGCCACGGTAAATATTCATGATTTTTTTATATATCTATTCAATGAAATAGTAGTTTTTTTTCGATGTAATTCATTCGAAGGTTCATTCATTCATTAAATACTAGTTTTAAGTCATTACTACTCGTATATTACTATATTTAATAATGGGTGTTATACATTCAAACCTTTCCCGTGAATCACTCTATCTATTGGAAAAAACCGCATCAAAATCCGTTGCGTATTTTTAAAGATCTACGCATACATAAGGACAGGAGACGAAAGCGACTTTGTTTTATTGAATTGTTTCTAGTTGAAATTAATTATGGAACCAAACTGATTCTGTCATTTCTTCCATGAAAGAGATATAGCCTTGCGGTTGAAATGAGATCTGGAAGTACGAGTTGGCAAAATATTCAGTTCTTAAATAATATTCTTACAGGTGTGTGGCATAACCAATAGGCAGTACACATATCAAGATCTATACAAACAATCTCGCAGTTTAGGAGCCAAATTGAGAAAGAATTTTCAAGTGCAAGATGGAGACGCCGTCGCCATGATACTGCCTAATATACCTGAATATCCTGTTGTGCTTCTAGGAGTGCTCGTTGCTGGTGGCGTGGTTTCAACTTTGAACCCTTTATACACTGCCCGTGAGTTCAATTTGGTCTAGCATACCTTAACAGATAACCAACCAGAAGAGTTCTTATTCACAATTAAGTTTTACGCGACTTAGATAAATCACTTGCGATGTTAATCCGATAATATGTCTCTATGAAATGAACTATTCATATTCATATGACTTACATTAATCCAACATAATATATTCACTATTTATTTGAATTCGGTAGAAAATGACTTATTTTGCAATCTATCTCCAATAGGTTTAGTTTTAATGTTTTGTATTCAAAGTAGTTCTTCCAGATTTATACCAAGTTTAAGCCTTTTCCGAAGTTTTGTTCAAAATTACGATTCTATCTCCTCACTTCTTTTGGACATTTTCTTCTAGCTCGTCATCAGTATACGCACTCGTATGTATGTCTATAGTCCAATTTTTCAGATGAACTACAACGCCAGTTGTCAACATCGAACCCGAAGGTAATCTTCGCGGTCAACGAAGTCGTACCTGTTTTGAAGGAAGCCTTGGAATTAATACAACGAAATATACCTATAGTAGCCCTTAACTTAAACAACGATCTACCAGATGGGACAGTTCGTTATACCGAGTTAATTGGAGATGGTAATACAGATCTAAGCGTTCTGAAGGAAGTCAAAAGTAAAGCAGAAGATGTGGCTTTCCTACACTTTTCTAGTGGTACTACTGGTCTGCCCAAAGCCGTGGAATTGACGCATAAGAATGTTGTGGCGAACTGCGAACAACAGACTTCTGGATTAAGATTTTATAATTATACAACAGGTATTAAGGTTTTGAGTGTGCTTGCTTGTTTGATCGTATAAACATAATGCTTGGGAAACAGAACATTAATATAATTTAGACAAATATTAAGACAAAATTCGTTATGTGGATTCTATCAGAAACTCATCAACTCTTGGTCTAGTCGTTAGAAATACTGGTTACCAAACTCATGGTAGTAGTTGATTCGTACTCAGCATAGAAATGTGTGTGATGAGTGTGTTGCAGTGTAATATAAATATGTAAATTTATCAGTTTCCCAATTTATAAATCCTTAATTAAGAATTGTTTCGCAGTCTCAATGGTTGGTAAAGTTGCACTTAATTGTATTCTTAATTAGATGATTACCTTTTTTTCAGAAAACAATCAAGACACGACACTGGCCGTTCTACCGTTTTTTCATTGCTATGGTCTCAACGTTGTGCTGTTACAGAAATTGTCCGTCGGATTAAAATTGGTAACCTTACCACGTTTCCGGCCCGAGACAATGGTTGACGTTATGACTAACCATAAATCAGATGTTTTATATCTGGCGCCTCCTATTGGTAATTTGATTTTTAATTTAAGAGCTACACCTTCATTAATAATATATTTTAGACATAAGCAATTTTTTTTAGTATTAGTTATACAAATTGCAACGTTTATTGTTGTTTACATTCGATGTGCTAATCTCTGGAACCAGAAGACCTAGAGACTTGAAATTTGGTAGAAATATTCGATGAGTAGAGGTCAGCTAAGAACGAATTTTATGTAATTCCAGCTGTAAGGGGGTTGCGGGGGTGTTAATTATAATTCATATCGCAAAGCAACGTTTGCCGAGTCAGCTAGTTAAGCTGTATACTACTTTGAGAGGTGTGAACGTTGCCAGTGCGCTCCTGTCCACTGTGGTACACTAATCCCTAAAACCTTCTCATGAAAGAGATGTGTGACCATTAAAAGGGTTTTAAAAAATCTGCTTTTCAGTAATTATTTTAATCAATTGTTTCAGTGCTGTTCTTAGGGTCCAGCCCTTTAATTACTTCAAAACATGTCGATCGATTGAAACATGTTATATGCGGAGCAGCGCCCTTACCGCAGATAGATATTGACAGATTCTTGGCTAAAGCAACACAGGTATACCACCATTTTACACTTTGATAGCTAAGTATTCAATCCTGTGGATAACAATAATATGAGCTGGGTGCGAATTTCCCAGTTATACTGCACCGATATGAACATTTTATTTCTTTACTAGCTTTTGCCCACGGCTTCGCGCGCATTTAATTCGCAGTAAAACGATTCCCATTTCCCTATACCGTCAAAATTTCCTGCTGTCTTTGGAATATCTAAATTCATGTACTACATTTTTACTTATTGCCATTAAGAAATTCTGAATTGCAACGCGTGCAAAGCCGCGGACAAAGGCTAGTTTTAAATATAGCCTATGTTCATCAGGGATAATGTAGGATTCTAATGGTAAATAAATAATAATTCGAGTGTAGTATCTGTTGCATATAAATATAGTAGCAATTTCTGTGTTAAAAGAATTAGAAAAATATTTTGCTTCAGTCTTTACTGGTATCATTGTTATCAGATAAGAGCTATATTTATTGGGGATAATTTATACTTTGACTTATCTGTCACTGTACTTATCTATTGTAATAAACTGGGTACTGCCTATTGCTGTAAAAATGTCGATAATATCACTCTCTAATAATATATATGCTTAATATCACCAGGATATCAACTTCTGTCAGGGTTATGGTCTGAGCGAGGCTGGGCCCTTAGCGACCTTGGCACCGAAGGAATACAAGAACAGTATATCAGTGGGATTCGCGCTCCCCAACGAATACATGAGAATTGTAGATGAAAATTTCAATAATTTAGGACCAAACCAAGTAAGTTCTTCGATAGTCATATTTAGTTTAGTCATATTTAGTCACGATAAGAAAATAGTTTGTCAAGTAATCACTATGTAGCTTAATGTAATTTTTTTATTTATGCAAAACTTCGCTTATATTTTTATATGTATAACCCAAACTTAACATTCAATCAATAACGTTTGTTAATAGAATGTCGCCTTCAAAATGAGTTCTGGGTTACAAGTGTGCTTTTTGGACTTTGTCAAGTTATTTACGAAATGTATCATGTATACTTACTTATAGATCAAAACCTGTAGTATTGAACAGTATGGACTGGCTTTTTGGTCTAGTCGATTAAGACCCTGATCGAGGTAAAAAATGTATATTATATCACGACCTTTTAATCATATCTTCAACGATTATCTGATCAAAACTTGAATTATTATTTTTAATGTATTCAATAAAAGCCCATCTTTGTATGCAATGACTGACAATATTTTTTATAGAGCGGGGAGCTGTTAATAAAAGGGCCGAACGTTATGAAAGGATATAAAAATAATTCCGAGGCGAATAAGGGTGTGTTTGTTGATGGCAGCTGGCTAAGGACTGGGGACTTGGCGAAAATCGATGAAGACGGATCTGTTTACATACTTGATAGATTGAAAGAACTTATTAAGGTATGTTATTTTTGATCTCAATTCACATATTATATAGCTCATAATAAAAGCACAGTTTTGCTTAGAGCTTTGCTACCTGTCAGTTTTAACCTTTAATTTTTTTTTTTAAATTAATCAGTTAATTTAATTTTAACATTATTGAGTTAATTTAATTTAGTTAATTTAAACATTATTTCCTATACCGGTGAAGGAAAACATCGTGAGTAAACCTGCACATATTAGATTTGTAACACAGGATGTAATGTTTTCTGAGGTATGTGAAGTCTGCCAATGCGTATGACAATAAAGTTATATAAATGCAATTAAGTTTAAATGAAATTATAGGTAAGTGGGTTCCAAGTACCACCAGCTGAGCTGGAGAGCGTGGTGAAGGAGCATCCAGCTGTGCTAGATGCGGCGGTGGTGGGGGTGAAGGACCCCAAGAGTGGGGAGAGACCAAAAGCTTTTGTGGTATTGAACGATGGATTTGAACCAAATAGCGAAGAAATTATAAACTTCGTTAATAAGAGAGTCACACCCTACAAACGGATAAGGGAATTGGTGTTCCTGGATGCCATTCCAAAGAATCCTTCGGGGAAGATCTTGAGAAAGGCGTTGGTTGGAAAGATCGGTTCATGAAAAGTAAACTTACGAGTTAGGCAAACAGGGCTCAAAATTCATCGCATCAGCAGCGAGCATGCCTAGACTGATCTGTCATGAATTTGGCTAAGTAACGAAAAAAACTATAAATACAGGAAACTAACAATTTCTTCTGTAAAATATGATTTTTTAAGGTTTGTTTGTCCACTGTCGTCAAATGTAATAGTGTTAAATTTGCTGCTTCTGAGAGGGCTACAGAATAAATTAATAAAAACATATTTTATTATTTTTTAAACCTTTGCGATTTCATAAATTTATATCAAGACGAATATAAAGTGATTATTCGTTTATGTATTTGTTTTATTTTTTATTGTTTTACTGTTCCTGGTATGTGGCAAAATTGATTCCTGAATGATGACTTAATCCTGAATATTCACTGACTGAAGTTTTCATAAATCAGTTCGTAAACAGGACTTTTTATTTTAGATAATGACAATATGTTTTGACCTAAAATGAAAAATGGCTAATTAAAATGTTAATGAGATGATACGTTGACAAGAGGTATTGTTATCGGATAAATAATAACAATGACCTCTTGAATACTGTATGTTATGATACCTATAACACATACATAGTTCAATAATCGTTATGCTGGTGTTATATCACCGCGTGCATCAGTCTTCGTGTAGCCGTACAAAATATAGTACGTGAAATACGTTCTTTGTACGATTTAATGAACCGTTATTTTAAATAATTAGTGCCGAGATTAGGTACATGATAATATAAAAGATAATTCTAATTTTATATGATAAATTGTTCCTATTCACAATGATAAAATTTGTTACGCGCTTAGATAAATCGATTACTAAAAATGTTTTTGTTAATGTTTCACGAAATAAGCATTTGTGGACCAGTGACCATATTGTCAGATCTCCGTTCGAAGATGTAGCTATCCCGGATATGTGTGTTTATGAGTACATGTTTAAGAATTTGGATAAATGGTCGAACAAAACAGCTACGGTAAACAGTAATGTTTTTAACTACTTTTATTTTAGCGACGTCCGTTCACGGCGCTCAAAAACAGCTTTATTGTTGAATGCGAGTTTTTTTTAGTAGAAAAATACCTTTTAAAGAACCTTGAATTTATTTATAGACTGTCGAAATATACGTGTACTGTATATTAGTTTACGAGTATATACCTATCGTTATAATTTTGTAAACGAGTCAGTATTTCATAGTCAGCTTTTTATATGAAAATAGGTCTCGGTTTTGAAACCTTTGACCACAGACATCTTTTAAAGTCATGTTAGGAATAAAGTGAAATGACCTTTAATAATTGATTAAAAAATATATTAGGTCAAATCTATTTGGTTATGTGTCGTATTCTTTTCATGAGTTTTGGAGAACACTTATTTTCAAATCAAAAGAGTGCACTTTTTTTATTTTATGGGTATTTCATGGCTTAAAGCCGCAGATGACTGATAAACGTTCCCGTCATAAAAATTGAAAGAACGAGAATATCTCCTCAACATCGAAACGTAGAAGCAGTCTGTGTATCTCTGGAAGAAGATAAAACATTGCAGAAAGTATCTAAAGAATAGGACAAGAAGATAACATTCGCTTTTGACGCAACTGACTGAAAGAAAAGACCAAATTCTTTTTTTCTTTAAACTTTACTACTCATTACAGTCTAAAGGTACTACCGGCATAATTCTTAAAGCGTTCAGATGAAGCAAATTACGTTTGAACAGGTCTGCGGAATTACCAACCGACAGTATACTTATCAAGAGCTGTACAACCAATCTCGTACGTTAGGAGCAAAATTGAGGAAGACCTTTCAAATGCAGGATGGCGATACTATTTCTGTTATGTTGCCCAACATGCCCGAATATCCTGTTGTCGCGTTAGGAGTGTCTGCTGCTGGTGGCGTCGCTTCTACTCTAAATCCTCTTTACACAGCTTGTAAGTTCATTTTACTGAAGCATTTTCAAAAGCTGATACAAAGCGCAGTATAGTTGTTAATAACAGTGTCTGGATTATCTACTAGTGCTTAGTTTGGTGAATTAATGAATAAGACTCGTACCTCACTTTCATTAACTGCTCGAGCGAAGGTATTTTTTTTATTATTTTAATTTTAATCTGGTCGAAAAAACTTAGTGACATCCTTTGAAACCGAAGGAATAGGGTTACGTTTCCTTAATTTTAACCTATTAACGATATTTGCTTGAAACTGCGTCTATTCTATTTTTCAGATGAACTGCAACGTCAGCTTTTGATATCCGATCCGAAAGCCATTTTCGTGGTCAACGAAGTCGTATCCGTAGTGAAGGAAGCCATGAAATTGTTGCAACGAAATATACCTATAATTGCCATTAACTTGAACAATGACTTAATAGAAGGCACAATACGATATACCGAGTTAATTGAAGATAACAATATAGATCTTAGTGTTCTGAAGGAAGTCAAAAGTAAACCAGAAGATGTCGCTTTCCTACATTATTCTAGTGGTACTACTGGTCTGCCCAAAGGCGTGGAATTGACGCATAAGAATATTGTAGCGAATTTCGAGCAACAGAACTCTGAGTTTAGATTTTATGATTATACAACAGGTAATTTAAATAAATGTACAATATTTCATAACCGGAACACTCCAGTTTGTGTTAACTAGTGTCTATAACTTATGGACATTCATATGGACAGTGTGCAATTAAAAAGATTTTTTAAAAGTCAGGTACAAGATCATGGTATTCATAATAAGGGATAATCATTTGCCCTTAGATACGGTATTGTTTGAAGTTTGTCGCGATAACAGGAAATACCAACGTAAGTAATATCTCTGTCCTTTTCTCACACCGAGATAGATAATGTAAATGAAGGACCAGAGAATTTTGTTTATGTAGACATACATACTCCACTTTATATCCAGTCGAGTATTGAAGTTGATACTGCAGGATACAGACATGCACGTGGTCTAATATAAAATAATTAATTTCATTAATTTATAACATGTTTTTATTCTTCTCAGAAAACAATCAGGACACTACACTTGGTGTACTACCATTTTTTCACTCCTATGGCCTTAATATTGTGCTTTTACATAAACTGTCGGTCGGATTGAAATTGGTAACGTTACCACGTTTCCATCCTGAGACAATGATTGATGTTATGACTAATCATAAATCAGATGTTCTATATCTGGCACCTCCTACAGGTATTAAATTTTTTTTATTGTTTTGAAATTGGCTTGCCTCAGGCTATGTGTTCATCTGATGGTAAATATGTTTTATTATTTCAGTACTCTTCTTAGGATCCAACTCTAAAATTACATCGAAACATTTTGATCGATTGAAATATGTTGTGTGCGGAGCTGCACCATTGCCGCAAATTGATATTGACAGACTCTTGGCTAAAACCAAGGTACGACACGGTTTAACGGTTAGCAGTTAGTAATAGCAATTTTGCAAAATGCAATGCAATTGCGAAATTGCAGGCGTTCACGAATACCCATTAAATGTGAGTTTGTGAGTAGGAAATAATAAAGGATTAATACGAAACACTATATGGAAACCCATATAAGGGGAAAAGGAGAAAATTGGTCTCAGTGCAAATTTCATCGACGTCTGTTAGATAACCGTGTGATAAGCATCTTTGAGAGAAAAGAGCTAGTTATCTAAGGAAATGTAATACAATGTATACGTAAAATTAATGTTCATAATATGTATGTAAGTAGAAATGAGCACTAAATGAATGATAATGAGATAAAATGACAGAGGGTAGGTAAAGTAAATTACACTGACCGCCATGTTGATTAAGGGTAACAGATACTTTTATATGTTTTCAGGAGGAGGTTCATTTCAGTCAGGCTTACGGTCTGACTGAGTGTGCACCGTTAGCCGTCATAGCACCTAAAGGATACAATAATCACCTAGCAGCAGGATTTGCGCTTCCTAATATGCAGCTGTCTGTTGTGAACGAAAAAGCCCAGAGACTAGGACCAAACGAAGTAATTTCTTCGATAAACATGTTTTAATATTAACAAAAGTGATAAATGAATTCATTCCTGCATCCTTCATCCAGATGCTATGTGAACGGTGTCTGAAATACAGTAAAATAAAAGACAGCATAACATTTCTATAATATGTCATAGAAATTTTGGTCTAGCTCTGCAATATCAATTTGTACTGCAGTCAATTTTATTTACTACTAGTTTTCCATGAAATGTATTTTTATCGATTTTCTAAGACGGTCGTACACGATGATATTTGCAATGTTATTAATAAGGATATTAGTATCAGAATTACATATATCTCTGTTCAATGTTACAATCGTAATCCACAATGAGAAGAATCGTAATGTTAGAGTTTTGTAATATGTTAAATAATTAAGCATTTTATCAGAATGACAGTATCAACAAAATATTACGAGTAGATTTTAGATTGTAGAATTGTATACTAAAGTAATTTTCTAAATAGTGTTTACTTACAATTTATTACTCTCTTATATTCTTAATTATCACTGAGTTTATATGTTTTTTTACTAATAACCATATTACGAGCATTTACGAGCTGAATTAAGAGTTCTTATTAATATTACCATCATTGATAAATCTTTGTGTTATTCAAATTAACTCAGTGACGACATGCAATGATTGACAATATTAACAGAGCGGAGAGCTGCTAATGAGAGGGCCGAATATTATGAAAGGATACAGAGATAATCCCGAGGCGAACAAGGGCGTGTTCGTGGACAACTGGCTAAGGACTGGGGACTTGGTCAAAATCGATGAAGACGGGGCTGTTTATATACTTGACAGATTGAAGGAACTGATCAAGGTAGGTAGAATTTTTGATGGCAATACAAGTGAATCGGGTCTTTGTTTGGAATAACGGATGTGTTTTGTTTCGAACAACGACCTGATGTGACATGGCCGTGTGAGATTTGTCCTAAGATATATTATAACAGTTCATCCACTAATATTATACGTTCTAACATTAGGTACGCCGGTAGCTAGATCTAAAACCAATCTAAAATGAGCAAGGAACCGAATTACAATGAAACTTAACAGTAATAAATTTGATAGGATGGTACAATTTAACGAAACAATAGCAAAATTCATTACTTTACGGAAATTAAAAATTTAACGATTTTCAAGAACTGGTGACTATGTATGACTAATTAACTTTAATAGTGGTCAAAAACATGTATATAATTAAATAAAGCAAATATTATGATCACTAGACAAACAAAATGACGTAAGCAAGGTTAATTACAGGATTTGATAATTTTAGAAATTGCATCTAGCTATTTTGATTTTTTAAGTTCTGCAAGTATTGGACTGGTCCTATTACTCCGAGCTTTTTAAATATTATGTCTCATTTTTAATTATAGGTAAGTGGTTTCCAAGTACCACCAGCTGAGCTGGAGAGCGTGGTGAAGGAGCATCCAGCTGTGCTAGATGCAGCGGTGGTGGGGGTGAAGGACCCCAGGAGTGGGGAGAGACCGCAAGCGTTTGTGGTACTGAACGAAGGGTTCCAACCGAACAGCGCGGAGAT
>DWQT01003546.1:0-12376 GCA_018244895.1 Myscelus amystis hages | reverse complement strand
GATATCCCTTTCGGCGAGTAGAGGTCAGCTAAGAACGGATTTTACGAAATTCCGCGGGTAAGGGGGCCTGCGAGGGTACTAATTATAATTTATATAGCAAAACAACGTTTGCCGGGTCAGCTGTTTTGATATAAATATTGGTTTTGGTGCAACATTTTTTATGGAATTTTAATTGTCCTTTTGGCCATTTTCTATATAGTTGCGAGTTTAATAAATAGTAAGGAACGACGAGTTTCCCCGCAGCAGTCGTAACTCCGGGGAACGCCGGCGCCGCGCGCGGCTCGTCGATCCTTCCCGGAGACATTTTAATCTCGACGAAACGTTACGTCCGTTTGATCGGCCGCTATAAAGCGAGGCGCGGCTTAGAACGGAAGGCTGGAGGATTAATTTCTTTTACGAGCGGAGCCCTCCGCCGCCGGAGAACACGATTCGTGCGAGTTAAGTGTCGGCTCGTTAATTAGAATAGATCTTGAAATTGAATCGTTGCCAATAAAGACCGAAATAATAGAACATTGCGAGCGCGCACGCCGCCACCGTTCCTTTCATCGAATCGAACGAAATTATGATTGTGCGCTAGCGTCGGGCGGCCGGTCGGGCGCGGGGACGGCGAACCGCATGTTCTCCACTGCGGTGTATAAACACATATTATCACATAGGTACCTATTTAAAAACGAGCTTGGAACAGTTATCTATTATCTAGGAATCTTCGCTGTGCTGCACCTAAACTGATCTATAATTCGACACTGACGTGATTTAGTTTAAGGCAGAGTATGAAGTTGGCTGTCCACAGCCGAGATGCGACGCTGGAGCGTGGCGCGCGCCCCGCGGGACGCCGCCTGCGATTGCCCATTGATATCGCATCACCGCTAATCCGACACAAATTACTTACCGCGCCGTCTATCCCGTCCAACTATTTTCCTGACGTGTCTTTGATATTTTTCAATACATGTAACATAGAGCATACCTACTCGTATAATGGTTCGAGACGCCCGCCTACTCGTGTGCGCTCCGGCCGACGTTTCGACGGTAGGTAACGTTGACATTTTAGGGCCTTCAATAGAAACATTATTTCCCTACCTAAAATGAAAATTGTAAAGGGAGTGTCCCGACATATCGGTAACGATCATAGCAGTACGTAAGTACTTAGGTAACGCAATCTGATGATTGAGTATATAGTGAGGGATGAAGACGAAACGTGATTACTAAGTAATGAGATAATGAGATAACGAACTAATACTCGCTTTCAACGTCACCTGTTCGGCATCGAGAAACCTATATACTTATATTGTATGGAATATTTTCTGATTCGTGGAAAATGATCTCGGGAGCTTCGACGGATTAATTATCGCGAGTGTATGGAACCTTATGATAAATGTCCCTTTAATCTGGAATTAGAAGTCTCATAGAATCTCTTATTAATTAATTCTCTATTGTTGCGTAGTTGCGAGCGCGGACAGCCCGGAGGTTCGAATGTCAGCGCGGGTAGGGCAGCCCGCGGGTTCTGGAGTCGGAATTTACAACGGGGCAGTATGTTACTGTGCACTAAAGCCTTAACCCGTCCTCTATTTTTTATTACTCTGCACGAAAACGTATTGTTTTAATATAACAGCATAAACTACATAGTGTTCGGTAGCTATCGGGCGCGAGAGGGGACGTATCCCAGGCCTCCCCGGCATTCGGTAGGCCTGCAAACGGCCCGTTTACTCCTCGAAGAGTCGGCGGGGTCGTGCAATTCTACATGGCTCGCTCAACAATTAATACTTCACACTTTTCTATTCTATTTAATCGTCCGTTAAAATTGAACTTACTTTTGGAACTTTGCTTTTATGATAAAAATATTTATTGGTAGGAGCGCTCTTAGCGATCTGCTAAAACTAATAAAAGGTGACATTCAGAGCATTTCGCGCTTAGTTAAGCGTTAAGGTGTAATAAGTAACGCAGCGGATGGAGCGGAAGTGTCCCCGCTCCGCCGCGCTCCGCCGACACGGCGCGGGGAGCGCCCGCCGCGGCCGGCAGACTGCGCCTTCACATCTCGAGGACGCTATTCCATCCGTGCGGAACGTGCTCGAAAATACTCGCACAAACTTTCACCTTTCAAGTTAATGTTTATTTTCTTTTTATTTGGGTCAACAAACAGTGTTTTTTACGTACGTAGGCAAATGCATTTGCGCATATCCCGGCCGGGCATGTCGGGGTCTGGGGGCCTCCTGGCCGATAACGGCCGTGCGAGCGCGTAACAAACAGTACCACAACAGATCTTAACTAAACAATATAAATTGAGTAATGTTACGTCGTGAACCAAAACCGTTAACCATAATTTACTTATAAATATTGAAAGTGGCAACAGTATTTACTCGTATAACTAACGAGTAAAGACATAACATAGTTTAATTTTAATTTTTACATTTACTTACTCAATTCCATATATATAAGTGGTATACAGTACCTAATTGTTCTCTGAAAGCGCCGTGACGGCTAGTTACAATATCACAGTTTTCAATAACAACCGTCTCGTAAGTATGAGTACCTACCTACTTACCTGTTCCTATAAGTAGTCCATATTTATTTCTTCGTTTCGTTTATTGTTCAGTGAATATTATACGTGTTCATTATTTGTATACAAAAGAGACCTAGAGCGACATTTCGCAGTCGAGTCGCCAAGCTGCCGCATTACTTCCGCCGCGACGATTGTGTCACTCGGGCAGGTAATTCTGTAGAGATTACGCATAAAGATCACTGCACAGTCGGCGGCCGGCAGCGACGCGGCGTCTCGCACGGGTCGGATAAAGGCCCTAATAGACGATCGAACTTGTGCGGTTCCAGATAACGGTTCGGTACGGTCTACACCACACACGATCTGTACGGTCTTTGACCGCACATCGCTGATCACGCATTTTACGCCGTTCCTTCAATTTCAATTAGTGTACTTATAGCATCGGCCATTACCGCGAGTGCGCCGTATCACGCATATCATTACTATTATTATATCAATACATTTAATTAATTATCACGCAAATAAAACTTATACAGAAACTATCTTAAACTTTCTATCAGCGGTGTCCCAGACAATCATTGTGTTAAGAACCTTATTAAATTTTAAGTCATATATGTATATATATATAGGTATGTATATATATATAGGTATGTATATATGTATGGTTGAGTCGATTCGCTGAGAAATGTAATAATTTCTTAAAGATTTTTGTTTCAATGGTTGTCAGTTTCCTAAGCCCCTATAAATTTGACTGTTACCTTAAAGAAACCGTCGCGTCTCCATCGCGATCCTGTTTATTTCGATCTCGTTTCGATATCTAATTACTATATTGCATTCGCGTCTCCGCGATCCGGTATCCTCTATACTTGCGGTTGCCATCGCACACTTGTATCCTGCGATCTGGAAATATCTCGCCGTTGTTATGAAACCTAACCGACTGCTAGTCACGTTTGTTTCTCTGTTATTTGTTCTCGCCGGTTGTTTGCGCAACACTAAATAGTACATGATTAATCTCGGTTTCGCACAATTCGTCCGTTTTATTTTCTTCTCGCTTTCGAGCTTTTCCGAATACGCACAGCCTGTCTACCTTCGCAGGAGCGTCTGAATCTAAAAATTCTGTAATGATGTCATGATCTATACCAGTATTTTCATTAGCAAATTGTGTATTTCTCTTACTCACTGCATTTGTCCGTCTAAATTTGATGTACAGTCAGTCGATGCAACATTTTTATGTTCCGCTTCCTCTCTTGTTTGTACAATCGGTCGAGGAAATTATTCAACGTTAGAAATTCTAACGTTCCAATGCTCGCTTTGTTTATTCGTATGATTCGACAAGAAATATTATAAAACTCTGTTACAAATCAGCGCACCTATATTAATAGAGACCGAACATTTCACGTTTTAATAAACAATTTGCTACGAATCATTACCCGTCTGTTTTCTAGTATCTGTCTTTCCATTAATTCGTCGTATAAACACTAACGCATGCGCTATGTTCAATGAAGGGATATTCTCTTATTGTAATTGACATTTCCAGGTGTATTTATTTGACGTGAGTTTCATTTACTCCATCTGTGTGCATCAAATTTATTATATAACTTGTATACATATCAATTAATGCGGTTCTCAAGAGGAACGGCGTTTTCCTCCTCCTTTTCCTCCGTTTTATTGCTTGATTGTCGTCGGCTGTCATCCCGGTGTGGCCAATTACAGCGTCCCCTGGACCGTGAAGGTACTTGTCTCCGAATGCGCCGTAACCGTACATTTATGTGTATATTTAGAATTACAAATACATCTTTACTGCTTCTCTATTCATTTAATCTAGAGAAATAGATATTAGTATTCTAATGCGTTAGTCTATTACCGATATAGTATTTATCTACTTTTTATAAGTAGCAGTTATTGGGAACATTTGATGTGATGGTTACATGGCAAAGACCTTTAGACGCTGTCTTAATGATTTGTCTTTTTCGTTGCTTACTTTAAAACCGTTGTAAGTTATTTTGCTAGATCTCACTCGGTATAACCATTGAATATTTGGTCACATCAACATCTCGCATATTGTTACTAAACAGTTGTATCCGATGCGCGTTCAGTGTGTGAATGAAGCGCTCTTTATCCATTCGTTAGCGGTTAAATGACCCATTGCCTTTTCCGCATTGGTCAATCATACCTTTGTGTTGCCACTTACCTTCAACGAGCTCAATGGATTGTCAAAATCGGTCACGCAATTTTAGTGCTACAAACCACATTTGTAAGGACGGATACGGTTAAAACGTTAGCGACAGTGGCAACTATGTTCACAACGGAAGCTCCAGACAATTTTAAGGTAATGTTGTCATAACACTGAAGAATAAGATAAAGTTTAATGAAAACAATTCTAACTGTTGGTTACGTGTCTCTCGTGAAAATCAATGTGAAGTATCAAAGTCTACAACCAAGTGTGTTGTAGTTAAATATTTAAAAGATATAGAGAAAAGTGTATGGTCAGCCATTTTCCTTAGCGGCAGTAAATATGTAGGTTAGACTGAAAATTTTATTATTCCATGATCACTATGAACATGATAATTCGCGAGTATTTCGAAACAGACGTGGAATTATCCGTTGGAGCCAGAATTAACCGAAGGACGGAATAAAATATTTTATGACTAAACTGGACTGTTAGCGTTAGATGTAATAATATTTTTGTACATAAAGAAGTAGCTAACGAGGCGGGATTGTGGAGCAACTATTTTTAAACAATACACATGCTAGTAGACTACGAGTGCGTCCGCGGTACGCGAATGCATGGCGTATTCATCATTATTCATCGTTGTCCTTTCTTACGTCACATAATATATATGTATATTCATCCTTTTGCGTTCACTTTGATCATGATGTGTTAGTATTAATTCTGTTCCTCAATTGATAATTTAATCTGCCATTGAAAAATATAACCTTGTTAAATTATTCATTTGTACATTATTGTTATTATTACCTTGGCGTTTCTCGGTTTTGTGTTTTATCACTTTTAACAAAAACAAATACGTTTTTCTTTTCACTAATTGTTGTATATTTTATTTTTTGTAATTTTGCATTTCTTCGCGTTGAACAAAGCTCGCGAATGTACGTTTCTTGTATCTCTTTTCTCAATTTACTCGAGAGCGAGATGTCAATATTATTGGTTTTGACCGAAATGTTGACGACTTCCGAGTTTAGATTTAGCTGTTCAACTTTTTAAATCATAAGACCTAAAGATCACTCGTATGCATGTTGCAACATATAATAAAAAACTCCGTTCGTCTTGTTCTAATCAATTTCCATTTGACAATTCCAATATAAATCTATGAGCGTTATACTGAGCTGTCGTCGTCGATAACCTCGTTGATCTGCCGCCGTCGTGCGGTTGCTATCTGTGGCGTGTTTATGCATTTCAGCGCATCCGTATCTACGCGCCGCGTCGCGTCAGTTCCGGTTGCCGGTCAAGTGTTTGTATT
The DNA here is from genome assembly GCA_018244895.1 of Myscelus amystis hages. Classification (NCBI taxonomy): domain Eukaryota; kingdom Metazoa; phylum Arthropoda; class Insecta; order Lepidoptera; family Hesperiidae; genus Myscelus; species Myscelus amystis. Next base: position 6,406 of record DWQT01003546.1, on the reverse strand, counting down.
GGGAGCGAACACTTTCTCTGCACACTAGACGTTCAAGTTTAAGGATTTGGTTGCGGGTGTTTTTTAGGTTTCCGTGTCGTCCGCATCTTTGTTTGTGTACGTGAAATTGCGATTGTCTATATGCTCAGTTAATGCGCGCCATTGATTTTTACCGTTGATTTTATTAATGTCTTATGCTTACGGAGCTTTGGATCCCTGAAATTGATTTTGTTAGCGTTCTAGATTTTCAATTGTGGTATGAATAATTGACTAGCGCGTTACAATCGGGTGTAATTTCCACTCTCATGCTAATGTTGTCTCGTCTATGGATCCAAATTTGCCTGTTCAAGAATATTCATATGTTCTTGGAAATCTTTTATATTCATGTTTGTTACCCGTCCGATCGCTATGAGAACTGGCGCTGCGTAGCTTAAGATATGTTAGTTTACCGTAGACGAAGAGTTGTAGAATGTATCTAGTTGTCTATGCCTTATATTTGCAAATTGTCGCTGATCAGTGCACGGGCAATCGGTGATTGATTTACGACGCAACGTGATTTCGTCTTTATAATTATAGTTTCACACGTGGCTAACATTGTTCCGTTGCGTGCTAAATCGAATATCTATAATTGGCTTGCATATTACTATAACATCACGCCACTTCCCCAAATGGTTGCCTTGTAAACTTTATCAAACATTCGACCAATCGTGGTTTTGTTTGTAAGACGGCAGGTCGTCTGTACATTATACTATCTTTCCCGCACTACGGGAAATCCCCTTCACACGTCCTCACCGCTCAAACGTTTTATAACATAATCGCGGAGATTACAATAAATTAAATACAATGATAAACAAATTAGAATTAGCGTTCGTTTTTTTATAACAGTTTATTAAGACACAGATAAAACAAGGGAACAGATTAACAATATGACATTGCAATTTGTGCTAATAGCAGCTTATTTACGAGAAAAATAATGTCTGGTAACGATTTTGTCGCATAGTCGAAGTATTAACATGTTTCTATCGTATCTTAAATGCGCTTGAAACTAAATATATATGTACATAAATATGCACGTGTAGGTATGTGTATTGTTCCATTACGGTACGCACGTCAAAAAATCCCCAATATTCGATATTATGTTTCGTGGTTTCGTCAATTTTCACAATATCCCGTCAATTTAGTAATCGGTTTACTCAATTTTAAGACTGGAAGCGGCTAACTTTGTTACAAGTCGTAAAACATAATAAGTGTACATCCTTTTAGGTTGATTAATAGCTCTAAATAAATGTATTTATACCTACGATTGATGGGTTAATATTAGAGGAAATTATGAAAATATCCTCCTTGCTCGATAAATTGGAGTCTTTTGAACGGTTTTAAATATACCATTTCGGTATGAGTGTAAACATAATTCTTCTCTTAAACGGTCTATTTATTTGATTATCTATCTATTGTATTTGAAACTTTTTGTGTGCCTATAGGGTCATCTGAATATTAATTAACTACGTTTGGAACCGATAGGTGGCGCTATTGTTGGGATTCCGAATTTTTAATTATCTGAACAATCTTTTTGACTATTTTGGATTATATTGGGACATGTGTGTTCAAATAATCTGACTTCTACGCCGCATGATAACAAATGATATACATAAAATATTTGTATATTCTTTTTCATATTTCGTTCATCTATTGACAGGGTAGTGTAATAGAACGTACGTTACGGAGTTGGCAACGATATTCTGCAGATAAAAGCATTTTACAGCGAGATAATCAATAAATCGAATTATCTCCAAGATAATCCCTTTATATGAAGCACGTTGACCAAGGCAGACCATTGCATGGATATTATTATAATAGCATTTAGTCTGGCGTTAGTTATGAAAATGTACGGTCGATGATGTTCCCCTATTAATATAATCTAGGCAAATTCAAATTTAGTCATGTTTTAGCCATTGTACATCGGCTCTGTGCGCCCTTCAGGCTATGATGGACCGGGAGTAAATAAATAAGCCGGCGAGAAGAAAACTCCCATCACTGTTTTGAATAACAAAAACTTGGACGCAAATTAGCCGTGTAGCAGTGCAGTATGAATTTAGTTGTATAAAGAGCCCACGTGACAGCAACCGTGTGTGTCAATATCAGCCCGCTGTCTGCTTACAAATTGATAACTATAACATGGTGAGTTTAGGCCTATTTGAACGAACGAACGTTACCCTACCTAATTACCCTATTGGATAGTGAGGGAAAAGTATTGATATTGATGAGGAACATTTGGTGAAACGATTATGTTTCAAAATGAGATGATATGCTTTTAATGTTTCATTTCTGTGAAAATGGAATATGCACCATCCAATCCAATTATACGTACTAAAACTAGGGTTGCCAATCATTAAAAAAAAAACAGTAGGTATTATTCTTAATTTCGCTTTTCAAATACTTTTTACTCGTATACTGTTCAATACTTCAAATGCATAATACTGTTTTGTTTGAAACCTGTATAAAAAGACATACGATTTTTACAAATGACATTAAGATTATGATTTGTATCAAAAAATAAGTCAGAACAAAATAATGTATTGTTTACTTAAGCTGAAAAAAATGTCAATGTTTATATAAAATAGTGCTCCTGAAAAATATTGGCAACCCTAACTAATCCTGTTACAACGATGTATTGTCGCGTAATAACATGGTGTTTTACATAGCTTGCTGGTGACCTCTGGCGGCGGGGAGATGACAAATCGACGGTTGGTTACCGTGCGCTCATAATAACAGCCGCGCGCGCATCGACAATGCCGTAATTGGAGGCCTCGGTCAAAGACAATCGAAATCGAAAGGAAGTGGCGGATGTGACGTCACACTTCTGCCACCGCGTTATGACCACTCATTATCATAAATGATACTCATACTCCAATAACGGCGCATTCAGCCAAAACAATGAGATTGTCAGATTCATAAATCATTATTATCTGTTCTATGGAATGAATATAGCTAATGGAATGTTCTCGAAAGACACAATATGGCGGCCGTGCAACGAAACGCTTCAAAACTATACTAATTTAATATCTAACTATTTATTCGTTTCCTAATTAATGCTTAGCTATAATCATTCATTTTTGTACGCTTGAAATGTATCTGCTATAGCTAAATAAATATCATATTTGCGTTACATGAGTCAATGAATTATTATTATTATTATCATCATTATCCTCAAGGTTAGAGTTAAATATATATAGGTACGTAAATCTTGTTTTATAATGTTTGTTATTTTCCTAATACAAAAACGTGATTCCGAAACAAGCAAGGAATAATTAAATTTTGAAAAAGGAACGATAACATGTCGTAATGAAGAATATTTGAATTTAGAATTTCAAAACCGCGTTTATGTCATTTCGTACTGGCCAGACCAACATTACAATTGATTTGAAGCCACAATATCTATTAACACTTCTGTATCGAAGGATTTGATACATACTATAATACATTACCTTATACTTATGTACATTGCTAATTAAAGTCCAATTGATTGATTTATATGACAGTCCGACGCCGAGACAGATGCCTAGTTCTAATTTAGACTTCAACGGTAGCAAAGTATCTTCGATCGATGCATATGATCCATGGATGTGTTTGAGATTAGCTTCTATGAGTAGTCTTTGAACTCAACAATAGATCAACAACATTCGAATAAATCATTTGTGCTATGCTTATAAACCACGGGGGAAAATTACCTGTTGTCATAATCATGCAATATCCAGTTTTGCTTTGATTCTACTAACCAGAGAATTTGTGTTAACTTGAGACTTTCGCATTTATAATGGTAGTATGAATATGCCCAGACCCCCGCAGTGAAAAACTAAAATTCAAACTACAGCCTGTATCTTCTTAAAAGGCATACAAAACATATGTACCTACATTGAATCACCAACATAAGAAAACCGTGCAAATGGATAAAATCTGATTGTACGTTTATACGAGTATGTAACCACTACTATATTGTGTTTCATATAATATTATAAAGGCACAAATTAATATTATTATGTATAACGACACGCTAGGACTTGCGTCCGTCGGTCTGTGTGCGGTCATTGACCCCACGTCGCGTTACCATAAATATCGGACGCAATGGATTAGGTCCTTTGTATTTATTTTTTCATTGTTTCTGTATACCTCATCCATATTTGTATCTGCACAGCCTTGTCGTCCTTGCCTGTTTTTGCTTCAGTCTAGTCTAGTCTACTTTGATTAGTCCTTTGTACTCGATCTGCGATAAACCACGTAGATGATAAAAAGACACTCGCAAGTTGTAAGTAATAAATAAACAATGAACGATAACATTGTCAACGGTTCGCTCATCACATGACGATAATGAACGAACCAACGTACGTATGAATGAACGACGCGCCGTACCGCTATCGGATGAGACGTGACAATACAATGTGCTATTACCGTTCCGTACAATACGGTTCAGTCAATTGGACGGAACGATCCTCGCAGAATCGTACACGGTCGCCGTTTAGTAATTTTCCGTTTGTTACAATGTACATACATATATACATAAGATGACTTCACTTGCAATTTATGTATTATACAATAGAGACACGAGAGAAATGGGTCTATTAGCGGGCATCGTTTCCCCCAAATTAATTAAAGCAATTTAAATAAAAACAAACAAAACAAAAAATGGGCGGGACGGGATTTTATTTTAGAATTATTGTAAATTCTACGAACTGAACAATAACTCCTTTGTTAAATTGAAACGCGGATGAAGTCGCTGGAACAGCTTGTCTTGAATACGTTTCTTTAAGTAAAAGATCTTTAAGTAAAAGAAGTTCATTATTCTCGATAATGTGTTCTTAAATGTATGAGCTACCAATCCGCGCTACGAAGCTCACCGCGTGTCTGAGATCCTTCCCGCTACCACCGAAGAGGCTGCCTGTCTTCGTGTGGTTTTCGATGTCGAAACTAATTCTCTCCCATTGCAGACACAAATTGCATTATAACGCGTATGAATGCTAATAAGTGGCACTGTGTATTAAGACATTAGCAACGGACCGGCCCCGACGCTAACCGCGCGGGCAAGGTGTGACAAGTCTCCTGTTACAGTAGTCTCACTTTCGAAACAGCATACTAACAGGGTTGGCAACTGCTCTATACGCGTTCGCTTGCAATTGAGATTTGAACAACCCGCTTGAATTGGTTTCGGTGAAGTCTTTTGCGACGCCGGCCGGGCCGCGGACGTGTACGAAAGTGTTCCCGTGGCCCGGTCAGCAGGCGTGTGCAGACACACCGTTGGATTTTAGTGGGTAGTCTGGTCGTATTCGCCCAGGAGTCCCATAGACTCCCGGCAGCCCCAGCCGGGACATGCGTAAACGCATTTCCCAACGATAAAAAAAAAGTATTTTGTACTTCGACATCAACAATACAGTACACTTCAACTGATCGTGATGGGGCAGATCGCTGGAAGGGGGAAACTTGGCAGGAGAAAGAAACAGTGGTTGACGAACATCAGAGATTGGACCGGAACAGCCAACGCCACAGAGCTAAAAACAATGACGCTGATACCCAACCTTCAGTAGTTGGAGAAGCACTATAAGAAGTTTTTGCAGTACATATCAAAGATTACCTAGTAGATTTTTTTAATACTGTAAGTGGTGTCCCACTGCTGGGCAAATGGCTCCCCTCCGGCACGCCAGGTGTTGCAATCAGTCGCTATTACTGGCCAGTTCTCCAAGAAGTCATTTAAGTCGTCTTGCCATCTTGTCTTGCTTACGAGGCCTGCCTTCTGTTAACTTTTTTTTACCCTTTTAGTGGTCCACTGCTTAACCGGGACTCCACTCATAGTGAAAGGGGTTTGGGCCATAGTCTACCACGCTGGCCAAGTGCGAATTGGGAGACTTCCTTGGCCTAGCTAGTAGTTACAAATTCACAAACATCTAACACGTTACAATTCACAAACATGCCTCTGGATAGTCTTGATGGCTAAGTTTGTTATTTTTATTTTACCAGATCATGTTTTCAGTAATAATCATGGTCTAGTATCCATGAAGTTCTTGCGACAATCCCTTTGAGCTGGAACCAACGACCTCCGTGCTTTCGGTCAGGGTTTCCAACCATGTGACTACCTAATAAAATCAAATTGTTTGATTTTTACCATTGATTTAGTAACTACAGGTAGCATTATGTTACTAAGTGGTATTTTGTTTATACTATAACTTTAAAGTTAATAATCAATATTATTGCTTCTATCGATTTCTATAGTGATATCACACGCGCCATATTAGTTGGCATATTCTTTTTGTTTACAGTGTGGTTACATAGTTCTTGAGTAGACTATTCCGTTGATATTAACCTTGTGTAATGGTACGTTCAGACTACGACAGAAATTGTGACATAAATGTCAGACATTAATGTCTGTACTTTTTACACT
>DWQT01003545.1:0-12378 GCA_018244895.1 Myscelus amystis hages | reverse complement strand
TGCTGTCTGGTGCAGCTTAGGACTTGATGCCCTTTAAAATGGTCAAAATAATTTCAGATTTCAGAACATGAGTAGAGTAGATATAGTAGAGGCCCTTTCCTTTTGATGCCCGGTGCGATTGCACCGCTCGCACCCCCCCAGCTACGCCACTGCCTAACTGTGATAACTGTAATACTGTGTATCATCATGCATGCACATTAAAATTTGCAACAAATAATTTGTTTTTTATAAAAATAAATATTCTAACTTAGATAATAATGAGTCTGCTATTCCTTAATAACCCTCAGTTCTTAGGGTACCTAATACCTAAGTCATCAATAAATGATGTGTAAACTTAAATAATGAATTAAACTATTAAGGTACTTGGCTTCGAGCTGATTTATTTTGGAAGTTAGAGTCTAAAATGGTTTTTAAAAAAAAGAATTTGTTGGCATTTTTTGTGAATTGTATTAAATACTTACTTATTTTTTGTGAATCTTTATATTAAGACCGCAATATCTATGTCAGTCCTATTACATACCTACGTACTATCAGTTTCTTTAATAATCTCAATATTAATTACACAATATTTATTTTATTGTTAAATCTAAAAACCATTGATCGCAGTCAGCGCTGGCTGACTGAATAAATAATGCGGTAGGTATGCAGGTACTCGTACGTGCGTGATTGTAATTCTGTGGCGAGTATTAGGACAATCTCCTCTGACCTCCCATACAATTAATTTACCAGTAAGGGTCAGAGAATATTAGGGTGAGGGCGAGACCCTCATGCCTCAGATAAGGTCCACCTTATTGTAATAATAAATTAAATGTAAAATGGCCGTGTCAACGTAAAATGGAGATTGTGCTGATGTGTGCATGTGATGAAATATTTAAGTACGAACACGGGATAATACGTAAGTAGGTCGCATATGCACTTGTAAATAGATTAACATTAACAATTTTTCTTTTTTTCCTCATTTATTTCAATAAGGTATTGCGGTAGTAGGTTGGTACCACTTTCATTACCTAAGTAGGTAACATTTTTTTATTTGTGTCAGATTAAAATATGAAAAAAAAACAATTTTAATAATATTATTTCAGAAAAGAGTGCCTATATTACATGTTCATCGTTTCAAATCTCTAGCTGTAATTCTGCGCCTTCATATGAGTTTGTTATGGATGTGCTGTCATGTGCTGAATTTGAAAAGTGAATTACCTATCTTAAATATGCACATATTAATGTAATATGTACTTAGGTACAATTTCAACTGTAGATGTCTTATTGTCTCAATCACCCGGAGATTATTTGAAGGGCAATAAATGGAGGTAGCAGCGACCGGCGTAATAAACGTTGCAACATTTCATTTGTAGCTTGTCCTAATTAAATTCTTTATTTTCAAGACAGTGTATTTAGGTTCTAAGCCGTAGTAGTAAAAGAGATAATTAAACTGTTTACTAGGTACAGCTAAATATTGTTCTGGCGATATGTCTGTTTGTTGTGACTATAGCTGTGGAATTAAAAAAAGACACTAGTACAACTGAAATATGAGAGGTATTTTCTTTATTATACAATTGCAGTTGTAGGGTTAAAAAATATCTAAAACAAACAAAGGTTCGCACAAAAATACTTATTTATTGTCTGCAATACTTTTTTCGTCCCAGTGGTTTCACGTCCCACGGATCTTCTGCGCCTGCGGAACCCTGCGGGAAAGCGCGATACTGGAGTATGTTCACTCTATCTTAAAAGCGCGATAGTCGCTTAATCGCGCTTTTTGAATACTGATTAATGCAGCGATGGGGTAATCACTGAATCACTTTAAAAATTTCATCTAAATATTGTTATTATCGTTATTATTATTTTCTTATAAATTGTGTTTTCACGCTGCACTTTCGTTCAGCGCTTCAAGTACTTGTCTAGAGCAGGTAATCAAGGAAAGTAGTCATTAAACCCCAGTGTTCACTAATCAACGTCTTTATGTGAGAGGAAATGCGGGCTCTAGGCTTGTGGCCTATAAAACTTTAGCTGCGCAGGGGGCATGTGAGAAAATTGTAGCGGGCTCTACATTACGGTATAAACTTAAACTCAGATAGTACAGACATGCAAGCAAATACCTATAATATACAAACGATATTATAATTGTTATACTGAAATCTGAAACTAACTCTTATTTCTTTATGTTCGACTTTTAAACGTCGATATTTTGCTTTAGTTATATTGTTGTATCTTAATTAGAACAATGCTAAAGGATTCAGTGTCAAACGTTTATTTTATATTAATAAATTAGTAGCAAATGAGCCTATACTTTTATGTCAATCAATTCTTTGAGCGAACGCAGTCGCGGATAACAGCAAGTGTTGTATAAAGTGATTGACGTACTGTTATACTAATAGTACTGGCATTACACAATTTTATTAATCGACAGTAATGATCGTTTCATATAATTTCACGCAATAGCAATTTACATTAGACACAGGTAGTATAGTGACAATCGATTTCCGAAATAATTAGTTTTTTCTTATTAAGAAATGAACTACCTATACTGATAAGTAAATATGATGCCTCGAATCGGCACAATAACAGCACTGCCAAATAAATATTGATCGCTTCCCCTGAAGTTTGCCCTAAAATTCCTTGTTTCCCTCGAATATCACCCGAACCACCCTCCGGAAACCGCTCCACCCCCGCGGCCCCTTTGCAGCATCCGCCATGTTAGAAGCGAATGAGACACACCGATTATTCATTCTTTGTGTGAGCGAAACAAAAAATACAAACGTACAAAAGAATTTAAATTGTGTCGATTTGGGATGCCGGCAGGAACAAAGAGCGATGGTGGCTCGATTTTCTACTGGAACTATTTGTCAAATGTTTTATATTTATTTCTTAATGTCGTACAAATGTTGCGAAGACAGCTCAGGAAAATCTGAAAGGAAAGTAAAAGCCAGATTAGTTAAAATTTCCGATTATATTCATAATATTTCTTTACCTATTTAAAAACTTTTCACTTTATAAATCATTTTACTTTAACCTATTAACTTAACAGGGTAGAAAAACAGAAAGGTACCTGATCGGCGTTTACGAAGATTCTGAAAACCAGACGTGACATCTAATACCTAAACATATATCATTTCAGTGGATGTCGCCACGTTTACGTAAATAAAATGCTTAACAGTTGCTCACGCGTTGTCCGACGATCACGACATGTGTCGTGACGTCACGCAAACTGTCTTCAGATTATACAAAGCTTTATGAATTAATTTTTACTTCAACGCTCTATATTGACCCTATATTACATTTTGACGTAGGCCTCCAATACTGCACTAATTTACCGATTCTACTGTTTAAAATTATATTACGATTTCAATAGAATAATAGGTGGAGATATTATGACAGATCTTCGCGTAAACCATTGAGGTTAGAATTCAGATATTTTAGAACTCTATTGAGCTCTACATACCATAAGATAGGTAATATTAAAATAGCGTTAGTTAGAATTATCTGCTTATAAACTTTCATAAATGTTATGGTCAAGATAATGGAGTTGGAGCATCCCTATTCTGGTCGTTGTTTTAATTTAAATTTAAATTCACTTGATAGGTAGAGTATGAGAATGCAACAATATTGTAAGTTCCTGTGCATAATAATAAGATTATTATCAGCTTTTTCTTCTGGTAATTATGCATGAAGTATTCGTAAAATCGTAGCGTCCCCTAGGAAAAGCACTCAAGTGAAATTCCCCACGAGTCAACTCGACACAAAGTTTATTGCTCTCGTTATCGAGGCCGTTACTTTTCGTTATTTGATCGCATTAGAGGGTATGACGCACTAATGTACGGGCATATATTTTGAAGGCTTTATCGAACGTCGCGTAGAGACCCTACAGAGCGATTGATCTAATATACCTAACAGACGAAAAATGTAATATTTTATTTGTTTGCGATTGAAATTCTATCATATTTAAGAGACAGAGTAAAAGAACAAAATCTCTGAACATTGCTTATTTATCCTAGATGAATATTGGTTTTGAACTTTAATATCTTTGACGGTTTCTCGATTTTAGTTTCGTTTACGATTTGAATTTTAATCATCGCGGAAATGTATAATCATGTAGTAATATTGACGTTCTGTTGCCGAGATTAAAATATCATTAATAATGATATTTTGATATTTCGACAGTGTTTGATTAATTGTTATCGCGTTCGCAGTTTCATTAATTTTTTTTTGTTTTTTATATGTAACAAAAATTTGTAAGGAAACATTAGGTATATGAGTAGAATTGAAATAGAGACATGATATAATAACGCTAAATTATTTATGTGCTTACAAAATTGACTGAGAATTAAATGTGTACAAAACATTGCTTTTTCCATATACATAAGCATCTTTTCCAGTAGACCTTCCAGTAGACCAGTAGACCTTCAAGAGGAGAGGTGATAAGTGAGGCAAAGGTTTGTTTTTGAAGTAAAAACATATAATACAATGTAATATAATATAATATAATTTCTACGAACTTTTATGTAATAATAACAAATGCCGGCCTACTCGTTAAGATGACACGTGCGGTTAATTATCTTGCGAGATATAATGCCATTAACCAAACATTACTCTAACGAGTTTTGAGCATTAAATTAATGCGGGTGGGTGGCATCCACATAAGCATACGCCATGTTTAATTAAGAGAAAAAACGCGATGCTTTAGGAAAATGATTCCTCCTGCGAGGCATAAGAATGGTAATTCATAAAACTTTAAAAAGGAAAGTGAGCAATAGGTACACTAATTACTTTGGGTGTAACGAATGTCAAAAAACACATAGGTATGTGTAACAGCGGTTCTACGCACACAGTCGATTTTGCTGATTTTTTGTGGTACCTACGTTTTATCTTATTTTTTATTTTACAATTATTAACACGGAAAGATCAGAAAATAGGCCAATTAGTTAATTACTTGTATGCAGTATGATATCGTGCCGTATTTTCTTGCTTAGATACTTAATTGAGGATCTAACTTCAGCATCGACGTGCGTTGTCGTTTTTGCGGAGCTGAGCGTAGGTTTACGATCCCGGCGGCTTCAACTAAGTGCAAGAACGTATACTCGCTATGTGAGTATGGAAAGTAATGGTCCCAGGCAGCCGCCCTTTAACGACCTCGTAATTGCGAACTGAAATTAAGTGTTATTTTTATGGTGATTTCTCTACTACTACTTAGTTGCTTTAAATGGGCGTAAAACGTTTTATTAATTGGAATAAACGCTTTTTCTTTTAAGTATTGAAATGAATTATACTCAAGTAGGTATCCACTTTCTTTTTTATGTAGCAATATTGCATTTTTAAACAATATTTATTTAGCAGCTATGATCTTTGAATTAATTTCATAAAGCTACGTTTAGCTGGTTCAATTCTACAAAGTATTGGTTCTGTTTACGATGTATGTATGTATATAGGAAAATTATTTTTTAACTATAGGTTGGTCTTGATGTAGTATATAGACTACACGTTTATTTATTAATATCTGTATAATATTAGTTGGTAAAAAAATTGATTGCACAGTAATTTTTACAGGTAAATTGTCGGTGGCTGAAGTTCGGGCATGCGGTATATGGATAACGGGTAGGTGTCTATTAGAAAATAATCTTAGAACGTAATGAACGAAAAATCACTACGTAAATGAATATCATAATATGTATATATATGTATATATATAATATGAACCAGGTATAGTTCATTTCTTCTTTTATTAAATAAGTAGGCACTTATACATTTTCTTGTGTAAAAAACATATAAGTATATTCTGCGTAGTGGTCTGTGTTGTAACGATGAACCATAGTTCATTCTTGACCGACTGACGACCGGTTAACGAATATTGCCAGCCCTAGTGCTAAATCGACTTATACTCAATCCTTGTCATAAATAACTGCTTACTTTGTAGGTGTGTTAAGGATGGAAGTACCAAATATGTTGCGTCGACCGATCTAAAGATTTAATTATGTTTTGAATTAATTAACGTTTAAGCTTAGGTACAGCTATTATATAGGTGTGTAGAAGGATTTTACTATCTTTTACAAAATATGAAAAGTATAATTGTACTGGAGGTTAATTCTAGAAATATAACATTACCTATTAGTGTGTAATTATCTAAGTGTATTAATTTTCACAAAACAATGGCGTTATTGCTACAACTGTCATACGTGGGTAAATTAAGAGGTTATAGGTATGTTCACTAGGTAGGTACCTATATCTACTCGTATCTACCAATATTTACGAAAAAAAATGGATTGTTATTAATGTTTTATAGAGCTACCCATCTCTAAGTGGTGCCGTAATATAAGAATAACGTATCTAATACGTAATCCTCTATACAGTAAACATTGCGAGCGTTATCGACCTTTACAGAGATCTGGCAGTTCTCCGCCCCGTCCACATCGGAGGGGACCTTATCCTTTCTTCCAGGCGGCCGTAAAACCTTATCTGGGTGAAAGCGGCGAGCACGACGCAATCTACATAGCGCTGATAAATGTATAACCAGTGTAACTTGACACACTAACTTTCCGGCGGAAGAAAACGATATCGCCGGCAGTTATTCCTAAACTGTTATTTGGCGTACGTTGGGGACGTTGAGAAGGGTAAGAATATTTCAATTAACAATATACCTATAGCGAAATATAAACATTGTAAGTAAAGCGGGTGATTAAGGATTACCTATAATATTTATCTATCTAGATACATTTAGTAATTAGAACACATGAAAATAAATCTTCTTAAATCAATAAATTAAACATATTAATTTAATTGAAATAGAAATGTATGCACTTTGATATATTGGTCTATGTATATCTAATAGATTTACTGATAATTGATGTTTCTATTGTGTAAGTCTTACACGGAGGCACTGGGCCGCTCCTTCACTATAGATTGGGATTTGCAGCTAGAACTGAAATACAATTGCCTCTCGAAACTTTTGCAAGCACTGAGCTACCGTAATGAAAAACGGGAGGTTAGATTTTCCTGGTTGCGATATAAGTAATCTTGGAGCACAGTGGGCGTTTTACGACCGCGAGCGGAGAAGGCTTTTATATTTATTAAGTAAGTTGGGCTTTTGGGCAACATTAATCCATCTACTCTGTAGGTACAGGGGGCTTCGCTAGAGGGGCATAAGCGTCTGCCAACTAAACGATTCCGTATTTTCTACATAACTGAGATAGTAAAACATGTTTATATGCCACGAAACTATGGTTTAATTACCAGCCTGGTTATAGTAGTTATTGTTGTAAGTTGTTTTATAATTATTTGCGTGTTTGGTATATTATTTGTTTGGTTTTTCGTAATCTGAAATTACGTATGTACATACCTCCATATTTATGTCGAATATAGACTTTACACAGCTTTCTAGTGTTAACAACCAATGATGTAATATATACCTACTTATTACCTACCTTGCTTGTACGTCTGCAATTTTCTTATTAACATAAATTATAAATGTTATTAACAAACTCAAATGAAAGTGCACATTTCCATAGGTAGCCACTATTTGAAGTAGGTACTTCGGTATTTATAAAATAAACCTATATTTACTGTCAGTTAAATCATAATTACTTAGGTTCTGTTAATTAAAGATGACAGAGAGTGCTATTACTACCGGCCTAAGCTATGTATATTATACGAAAGTAAGACGATTTAACGCTCTCAGCCCTGTGTCCAAATGTGGAATAATAAAAACTGTAGAAAAAAAAGACCAATCTTCATAGACATTACCAAACGGACTGGTTACTTTCTTAAAATTCCTCAATATGTGTGAATATTGATATCAAGGGATTAGAATCCACTCATGGCAGTATAATCTGCAATTCCATTAGCCATCTAGAGGAAAATTCATGTTTATGACCGCAGCTGAAACACGAAGCATCTATCGCAATACGCATAAGTAGGTAACATAGGAGGAGGTACAGTGATGGAGGCTAAGGGCGTCCAATCTGCAACTCACGACGCTCGTATATTCGCAATTCCATTAGCAGACGTGAGCCCATACGCCGACTGGCTGCCTGCTGTAGTCTATTTAATTTGAGGTCATTTCGGTGATTGAATTGTCTGTTACTCGCTAAGATTATTTAGGTACTTTTCCAAAAAAATATCTGCTAATGTTGTAATTACTTTTTAAATTTCCAACTTATCAATATTTTTCATGCTTGTAAATAAGTAAAATCGTGAGATTAAATTAAAATAAATATTGTCTTTACTCATCATTTGTTTCTTTATTGACCCAATATGTGTTGTTGCAAAGATTTTCTGTGTATTTTTTTGACAAACGAGTGAGTACGTGAAACGAAGTAAGTATGGTTGGCCTACCGGTGCCTCCGTGAACGTTATCATATTTTTACGGGCTACGTGAAAACGCGCACTTTTATTAGGGGGAGTTTTATTACGTTTTCTAGATTAGAACCCGGTCCGCGAATGCCAGCCAGTTTTGGAATTTGTATATGAAAGATATGTGACACGTTATCCAAAAAATATGTAGGTGTAGGCACCTTCTTATAAGTATATAGGTAGGCATCATGCTGGCCTCAATGGGTTGGTTTTTGGACCAAATCCAATTTTTTACTGTATTTATACACTTAGGTAGTGACTAAGTATCCATACCTATGTTATGTATGTCAAGATAAGTACTTACCACAGCACAATGAAAATCAATCAACAACGTAGACATTTTTTACAATGACGTAGCCAAATTCGGGCGGCCTGGAGAGGAACCCGGCGCTATGACGCGTGAAGAAATCGGGTCCGTATTTATGGGGAGAGTTATTGTTTGAAACGTCTAAGTCGTAATTCTACGGCATAAAACCAAGCTTCACTTTGGACCCCCACCCGCCACGGGGAGATTCACCCCCTGGATGCTGTTTTTCCCGTGCGAAATGGCCCGTTTGAAATTGTTGTTTTATGGAACTTTTTAGTAGTTGACTTTGCCCGGAAAATATATAGAACGGCAATCTTTACGATCATGTACATACCTGCGGCGATAGCTATACGTATGCAGAAGTGTGTGTGGGACTGAAAAATAACGTACTTTGAAAAAATGTACCTACGCATCCAACGTACCAACCTTTTAAATCAAAAGTCTCCGAAAAGGTTGAATTCGAAATAAGAAAACGGAATCTCAACAAAGAACGCATCTCGACTAAATATTGAAAACACGAACCGATAAAAATTCAAAATAACGACCTGTCACATTATAATATACAATGAAATTATCTCCACCATTTTTAAAGTCGGAACGCGTGGTTGGTTCTCGATTACGATTGGTCGGCGCTTGACAGCTGAATGAAATACGTCGCCTTGCTTGCTCCAGCGCAGCGGGTGACAACATGGAACCAGTAAAATTCCCTAATGAAATTAAATTCCGTGCGTTTTCGACTCCTCATAAATAATCAGAATATCTAATCGGCTGATTAATGAAGGACAATGCTCTTTTGTTATTTTTAATCTACCTAAGTGGTTGGAAAAGCAATGTGGTCTGATAAAATTAGGTGCCTACTTAAATACTATATGTAGCTATGGAGGTATACACGTATATGTTAAAATTACATGTCTTAATCAGTCATCAGTGTTAGTTAGGTGCCACACGTCATTTATTATATTTGGTCAAGTGCTGTGTGTATCAAACAATTAATTCTGATTTTTTTATTTATTGAACAGAAGATTTATAAAAATTGAGATAATTGTAAGAAGCAGTTATGGTTATAGTGAGCCCGCTATGCCATAACAACAATAAATTGAAGAGACGATCGCCCGGACACTTTTATGACAGTAGATAGCTTACAAATCAGGGCCATATATCTGTTTGGAAAGCCCTGTCCTTGCTCACGCGATACAGTCTCGCTCCGTAATGCCGGAGATATGAGACATCTTAGCACTTTAAAATCATTTTAGATAAAACTGCGTGTTGGATGGAGGCCCGTGGATTTAGTTACAACAAAATTACAAGTTTACGACACACGATATAGCCGCATGGGCTGCTTGTCTAGAGATGGACTGGCATTGAAGGAAGTTTTGGTACCCATCCTATTAATATTATAAATGCGAAAGTTTGTGAGTATGGTCTTTGTTACTCTTTCACGCAAATATTATTGACCCGATTACAATGAAATTTGGTATGTAGGTAGCTGAAGACCCAGAATAACACATAAGCTACTTTTTATCCCGGAGTTCCCGAGGGATCGGGATTTACACGGGAAGAACGAGAATTTATTTTGGCGACACGAAGTTCGCCGAGCCATCTAGTGTTAAATATTTCATGCTTCATGTTCATCTGTACGAGGTATTAATTGATTTCACTAAAGCACAAGAAATGTTTCATGGTATTATTTTGCAACTAAAAGATTCAAGAATATTATTTTTAAAGTATGTCATATTTATGAGGTTCAACGTTACATACTTGGCTGAATTTTAATGTACCCTTGTTAATTTGTATAATATTCTAGTAGGTATTCATGCAATCACTTAATATTAGATGGACATTAGGACAAATGCAAAATAAAGTAGGTAGGTAAGTGTTACATGTGGCAGCAGATACTGTAATGACGATAACTATAATTAACAATGCAACACGCTTTGATTGGTACATACTTATTAGTCTTAGCCAGATACATCTAACACGCTGATATAAAAAAATATTTATTAACCCAAATATTTATGTAATGTTTAATTTAAGTAAAAACCTACAAGGACTATAGGAGAATCGATAGAGTCGGGATATTTGGACATCCCTACCGCGGTATCAGTCAGGTGCTGCACTAAAGGTTTAGGACCCTGATGATTTACTGGTGCATTCCTCGGATGACGTAGCTATATGGCGGTGTAAATGTTTCATATTAACGGTAAAGGACAGTAGGAACTAAAGTAAACATAGCGACCGAGTTTATTTTATTTAGGTAACTATTGTATCTTATAGAAATACGAGTAGGTATGTTTTGTAGCAAAATTGTTTGAAAGCTTGTTTCTACTTAAATACAATTATCAGATGCTAATAATTTTTGTTACTAGTTCCTGTCTATGCATCCTAAATGTAGAACAACCTTGGAGGTACTTCGAGTGTATGGATATATGTATTTTTAACGCAGAAAACAACATAGTTGCGACATCTCCAGGTAAATTTTCGTGCGACAGCTCAATAAAAGTAATACCTATATGTATATCAAATGTTATAAACAGATGACTCAATGTCAAATTGTAAACGAGATCTGCCATTTATATGAACACTGCGTCGTCCGCAGCTTTCAGCCCACCCAGGCTGTAAAATAATAAAACGCAACTCATATCACACATGCGTTTCATAAATTATGGCGAAGTAAACCGATATTTCTTCAGCACTGTCGTAAATTACAAGTAAATAATTTTCATAATAAAGGTTGAGACAAAATATATTAACGAGACCCAGTATTGAGAATTATAATTCCCGACGGAACAGATTAAGGTGCTGATCGTAACGTGAGTGGATAATTTATTGTACTGCGTAGGTATTAATTTACGAAGGGTTGTTGGAGCTCGGCTGAGACCTTCTGGTTTTGGTGCCGGGTCGTCCATTTAATTTATTGCATTTAATATACTATATGCGGATACTATTTGCATACAAATAGCACAATAAATAGCGAAAGCGGCGTGAAAAGATATGGCTTTTGTAGCGAAAAGCGTTACATTATATTAAGATTGAGAAAAGAAGATAATTTATAAGAGGAGTAAGTTATATGGGTAATCATGAATTGAAATAAAACCGATTTCAGAATAGGTCTCAGGTGTATAGAAATAAGAAAGCTCTCTTACGCGACATAAAATGTGTATTCATAACTCAATTCGCGGATCATACGTGACTACATAAAACCCTATTTCGATACGATTTTAATATTTTCTTCCAACACATGCGCTCCGATCCGTCGGACGTAGAATTTACGATCCGATATTTTTATGCAAAGTGCGTCGCCAAATGTGGCACGTTGGTACCGAAAAAATACAGAGCTTCGTCCTTTTGCACGTAAAAAGGATGCGGCAGAATAAATATACATGGAGCCACCCTTTTTTTACATTAAACGAGCGAAGCTTTTTTCTGGTGCCTCCATAAAATGTGCCCCAATAAATATGTAAATCTACCAAAAAAAAGTAGCGCGCTGCCGCCGCCCGGTTTTGTGAGTTTCACTTTCGACTGTTCGAGTTAATTGGTACAATTGCAGGTTTTGAAAAGGTCTTTGCAATCCCGCCGGGCCAACGACCTCCGAAATCGTATATGTAACTACGATACATTATGTTGTTAAAAAGAAAGGCCAACTTTCAATATAAACCGCAATTGATTTTGGCTTTTTTTTTTTTTTTTATAGTATGGAAGTAGAAGACGAGCATGCAGTCCACCTGATGGTAAGT
>DWQT01003544.1:0-12380 GCA_018244895.1 Myscelus amystis hages | reverse complement strand
TTGAACTAGTAACTTTTTAAGATCTCTAATGTACCCATATTTGTGCAAATAAATGTCTTTTGTCTTTGTCTTTTGTCTTGACTTTTACTCAGAGTTTTTTTGTGTTCATTTGCAAAATTTAAGTGAATTAGTTTCAGTGGTTAAGATGTGTAGCCTTATCAGACCGTAATGCTGATTAAGCTTCAGATATATGCACTACGTTACTGTATTTATCATTTTAATTAGAATGTCATAAATAAATTGTTACGCTACAATTAAAATAATGACTAGACCATAAGGATATCAGTAAAAGTAATGTACAAGTAGCAATCGAATTAAATCCCATATATTTATTACATTACAGGACTTTTAAGGTCATTCAACCGTCAACCGGTATAAAGAATCATATAGCGCATATTCGATGAAAACTTTCCTCTCACACACGCTATATAAAATTGGCACAAATAAGCAAGCTAACCGGGCATTGGGCGTGTTAACAAAAGACGCATTTACGAGTCGGCAAGTGGAAAACCGTGTTTAGGAGTGCGTCGGGTCTATTTTATGACTTCTAAAAATTATGACTCTGTCATTCAACATTAGAAATCTCCGATGTAGGGTGGAACTGACATTTTCAAGGGATCAATATGAAACAGAGCTAAACATGTTTTTATTTTTAAATAAAATATGAATGTAGATTTTATTTGTATTGCACGTATTTTAAATTTGTTATAACTAAAGCAAGCCTTTTAGAATGTACATATGTCATAGGTCTCTTCGACGACCGCGAAAACCTGCTGCATACTGATTGATCTCGCGGTCGAGTGGTTAGAGACCCTGACTGCAAAGCCAGAGGTCTTGGTTCGATTCCCACTCCTAATAAACATTTGTGTGATCAGTACATTTACTCGTATTTGTTGTGTCTGAGTGTAATAAAAATATCTATATAAGAATTATATCGTGTGTATATATGTATGGTCATCAGCTTTTCGATTACCATATTACAGGCATTAGATTGCCTAATTTATAATCAGATAGCCGTGTGTGGAGTTGTCCTAAAATATTATTAATAATTATATTATTATCCCTGTTGTTTGTATGCCGTAAAAGGCAAAATATGGATTGAACTGATAATTCTGTAACATCCTTAAATGTACCCATATTTGTGCAAATGAACATCTTTGCCCTTGTCTTTATTATTATTATACCCCAGCGCTGTTTCAAAGCGAAAATAAGGATATTAACATACATTTATATGTCACATTAGCCGCATAAACTACTCGCATCGTGCTTTATATGAAACTTGCATGTAATAAAACGAGAGGGCGCTGGGTGTGTTTACGTAAGCTGTTTATGAACTCGCAAAGTGGAGAGCCGTGTTCGCGAATGCGTTGTGCCTTTTTTTTATAACTTTCTTAAAATTATGACGCTGTTGTTCGCCGTAAAAAACCTTCACAGCCGCGCCGCGCGAACATTATTCTAGCTACCCTAGCGTTACATTTTTTTAGGTTACAAAATATATAAGTCTACGGAAATTGGAACGACTTCAAATTCACTAGTTCATACGGAAAATTTAGTCGTACTAAACTACTTTATTACATGAAATCTGATAAAATATACTAGTGATTGCAAGTTGATCCATTAAGTCTCAATTATTATAGATGTTCTTTAAATATTAATACTTCATTGACCACAAAAATATTCCATTAAGAGATGAACTGAGCTAACTGCATACTGAATTCTCGAACAACTAACATTGGTATATAGAATTGAATTAGAGACGGTATAAAGAACTATTCACACGGTATATAATAGAAAGATCATGACTTCGTAGCTTTTCGTAGACCCTACGTAGCAGATTGTGGCTACGCAAGTAACGTAAACTTGAACTTTCATATTTAAGGGTAGGTTAGTTAGACTTACTTTAAACAGAAATATTGAATCTGTGCTATAAACGCTGTTAACCATAGAGCTATTCCTAAAAACCGTTAACGAGACTCCTTAAACTTAATTTCGTTGCTACAAGGCCTTCGTTACACGAGCTTATTAAGTTTCTTAATTTACACCCAATTACGTTTCCAGATAGATACTAAAAGGCGCTTACGAGAGAAAGGGTTATTTTAGCTGTTAAAAGACTAAAGTCATTGACATTATAAAGTCTATTAAGAAACGCGTCACATAACAAATTTGTGGTGTCAAAGTAATCCGTTGCCACAGAATGAAGAACAGGTAGAAATGTCCTTCACAATATTATGTGGAAAAAAGAAAATTTTGCATCAGTAGCGGCTGAAACAGATACACTACAAATTTCATGCTAGCTACTAGATTATACATATATCTACTCAATTATTCTCACAAATTTGGCTTAGTTATTACAGGGCTCTTAAACTATATTTAACTGCAATGCTGTACATTCAATTGGTATTTAGCGCTTCGTAGAATGTATGTGAATTGAGTTAATACAGAATTAATAAGAAAGAATAAGAATCGGTGAACAAAATTAATTATTAAGTACTAATTAATATAATTGCCGTGTCTATTTTATCATATTCTATATTCATTCTATCCACAAATCGCTGCAAGTGTCTATTTTAAATTCTGAAACAATAACACTTAGTCGCAAGAAATTGTTTCAACTATTTAGTATAATGATGTTTTTAAATCAGGCTCTTTGCTAATATCACTCAATAATGAATGATCAAGTGTTGGGAAATTATCAATTAATTTTCTATTATACTGTGCCAAATTTATTTTGTCTTTACAATAATGATAAAGATTACTTTATAATGTTTAACGTATTTTAATGAAATAATTTCCTCAAGCTCTTTTCCCTAATTAGTAACTGCTTCTGTCAAAATGCCACTGATAGTCCAGAACATTAATGCACCATATATAATAATAACCATTATATGGCTCCTATACCTAACACAATTCGTATGTAAGCCAGGTTTTCATATTCGCCATAAATTCGAGGAAACTTGTGTCCGTATGTGTTTTCTGCGCGATTAATTGTTAACACCATAAGCAACACCATATGGTGTGGTCGTAACTCGCTGATAACAGTAAACCACATCTGGCAACAGTTAATATAACGCCATCGCTCAGGAACACACCGAATGAACGCGATATTGCTCGGAAATGTGTGGAACGTTGTGACTTGAATATTGCCCAGTGTGCAAGTCGCCTAATAAGAAGACGTTTTTTTTATTAATAAAAACATATATACTGGCCGAATTGAGAACCTCCTCCTTTTTAAAGTAGGTTAAAAATGAAAAAAAATCTTGGTGAACGGATTTTGTACATATTAATTTTATTTTCTTGGATTTTATTTGTAGAATTTCAGATATCGTTTTTTTAATTTGAATATTAGAATACGAGTATATATTTATACTGACACGTCTATTTCCTATTTCCGGCTTTTAACGAGCTTTTTTATTCAATACCTGCTAAGTTTTATTGTAATAGCTATGTCTAATATATTCGAATATTTTCAAAAAATCTCCTTAAGCCACTTAATTGTGTACAAGAAAAATGCGAATAATATATTCAGAATGATACAAGTAATTGTTGAATTTGGATACATAAAGATAGTTACGGTGATGAATCCTAAACGCGGTAAAGGCTCTTCACACCTTGAGCGGCAATCGCGGCGAGAATGCGGAAAGTTAAACCAGTTTATTCCAGATCATAACTAGTCAGTACACGAGAATACTAGTTAGTACTAGTCAATCCATTTATCAAAACTTTCAACCACGCCGCCCAGTTCTTCGTAATAATTCGAGTTTATTAGTTACTTGTAGTCCCGAACAGTTCACGTGCACGATTTTAAAAATTTAGGAGCACGTGCGACATTTCCCAATGAAAGCGTCACGTAAAGACACGTATATGAAACGTGACTTTCGAAAATTCCATTTATATCTAATTTTACCAAGATTTCGGTGAAATGTGGTTGTTAGTTCAATGGCGTTAGAAAAGATTGTGTGAAAGTTATAATGTTACTACTAACAAAAGTGAAATTGACGTAAGGATCTGTTGGAATATATATGGTTCCAGGTAACTAAGAAGGTATAAGAGAAACAGTGCCAAATACTCCTCTATCTACATATCGACGGCGGAAAGGTAAAAGTTACCAAGCGCCAGTTGCCAACCTCACAACAGAGCCGTTTCTACATTTATTTTTACTAAGAAAAATCGTACAAAACGCTATTAGAGGTATTTGAAAAAATCAATCAACAATGAAAAAATCAATAACGTTTTCCTTTCCACCGTCGATATGTATGTTTATCTTACAAACCATGCCTGCTTCTTTTACATTATTACTAAAAATAGTTAACATTTAGTACCGGGATTCTTAGTAATTGCTATCTTTAAAACCTAAATAAACCTACAATTATACCTAACGTGTTTCTATAATTGAATTCTAATCAGATTCCCACGTTGCCCTCAAAGAGTTCTCAAAACTTGAAGTAATATCGCACACACAAAGCAATGTCGCAAAAGCCAATTTTCTATAAAAACAACGAAAATCATATTCCATTTCACTTACGTCCCGTACGCGGGACTCGATTCGCAAACAAATGTGTCGAAAATTGGCTCTTACGTTATTTGTTCGAATTTACGACTTAATATATATATAAAGTCGTCGGAATACGGGAAAATTTCAACGGAAAACGCTCTCTCAAAAGTGACTGCGTTCGCGTGACGGCGGCGTTAAGAAGCGCGGGTAATCGATTTGTGTGATGTTATAATGGATATGTGTTAGAAATACCAATAGATTTCTTGCGATATAGATTTTTCCTTGCCTTGCCTTGAAATTATTAGTATACTTATTTCCCTAGAAGTGCTTAAATGTAGTAAATAAAGCGCTTTATATTTCATAAGTAAGCGATTAATGAGCGATTTGGTGTGAAGAGTTCTTAACGGGTCTAGGATTTGAATAAGAGTAATAAGCGATTTGTATTCTGGGTTTTCGTTAATATGGCACGCTAGAAATATTGCTAAGAAAAGTAATAGGGGAAGAGCGCTTTTGGGTGTTTAAATGCTAAGTTAAACTGAAAATCTAACCATCTCGGCACCTTTCTCTCCGGTGGGTACTTAGACAGTATTCAAATAAAACGCGTTTAAGAAAAGATTCCATAAAATTTTACGCGTTCCCTTTATTCCAATAACTTTGGTATGCCAATTGCGGATAGCATAGTAAGCAATTGTAGCCCATTATATCGCCTAATAGTTAATTTAAATAATGTAATACATTTTAAGGCGCATTGTCTATTTATGGGAAATAGGGCGATAGTTGATTGCGTTAAAGTAATACATTTTAATGAGCCAACAATATCAACGTATTGGCTATTTATAAGAAATAGCATAAAAGTTAATTGCGAACAGCGAAATTATCGTCACCATTAAAACCACCGCGAGTGAACCGACACAATAACGTTTCAATGTACGCGCATCGCGTTTGATCTCGTTAAGGTAACAACATAAAATATACAAACAACTTGTAAAACATCAAGAAACAATCTCCCTTTCTTGTTTGCGAACGTTTTATGCAAATGTGTTCAATTAGGCTTATGTGTTTGCGATTGGCCGTTGTAAATTTGTTTTCCTTAGAAATTTATTCCTTGAATGAATAATAATTGAATGAATTTATTAAAAGCGAAGCAACACGGTGCGTTTACAATAAATTATGTTGGATTGTTACATTTTCGTACATATAAGTTATTTAACTTCTTAAGAAAAATTCCGGACCGAGTATTATGACCATTGCGAAGTCATTAAACGCGAAAAAATTCCAGATTGAAACATAAGTGAACAGAATAAAAACTTGCAGAAAGCGGTCGCTAAAATTCATTTAAATCTACGCTCCACCGGATTTCTGTGGAGGAATCTCTGGATTCCATCAATTTGCACGAATTTCTTTGGTACCGAGCGAAATTTCCTCTCGCACCGATAAATTAGAGACTACTGATTTATTTGGCGCGTTGTTAATCTTGCCTGTTGGAGTGTGCGATGGAAAATGCAGTGTTTTCTTTCAAAATTCTCATTACTAACGGCTTTGTGCTAGTAAAAGGTATTCGTAGAGTAGAATAAAGACAGTCGAGTATTGAACATCTTAAATTCTCAAAAACCTTAGGCAGCTAAATTAGACAATATGCTTGGCATAAAAACTATAGAATTGTTGTCAAAGATTTA
The DNA here is from genome assembly GCA_018244895.1 of Myscelus amystis hages. Taxonomy (NCBI): domain Eukaryota; kingdom Metazoa; phylum Arthropoda; class Insecta; order Lepidoptera; family Hesperiidae; genus Myscelus; species Myscelus amystis. Next base: position 6,212 of record DWQT01003544.1, on the reverse strand, counting down.
TATATTCGAGACATTTCCGCTGTATACGCTGCCCGAAATAAACTTTTTCTTCTTTTCTACTCGTAGGTGGCTGAATGTTTAGTTACCTTTTACGCATTTGTGAAAATACTCATTTATGCGTCTCCTTAGCAACCTAATACGAGATGTGTAACACTATTTATTTATATGACTAAAAATCATGTCTTTTTAATTTATTAAGATTTTTAGATTTGCCTCAGAATGTAACAGTTATTTGTGAAATTGTCAGACTTACTTACTAATTTCGCGCGTTTTAATATAGTGATAAACTTCAGTAAATGTAGACACAGCAACGCCTGATAATTGAGTTGCAGCCATGTTAACCATATACGCTTTAAGAAAATTAAGTCGAAACGAATTTATCTTCAGAGCGCGACGTCGAAGCCTGCCTCGGTCGTAGACACTGCCTCAATTAATTACACCGCCTTGACAAGTGTTGAGTTGTCTTCTTGTGTTTATAACCGCGAGAGACTGAATTACTTTAACACTCCGTACTCTCTTTTTCATATACGTGCCAAAATATTTGCAAATTCGTAATGATTCGCTCATTCTATAAATTAAAAATTAAAGTTCATTAACCTTTCTATTAGTTTGTCACTTATACAGACCAATGCTGAAGTTTATTTGATATTTTAATAATTTGTTTGAAGAAATTTAAAACTCATTTGAATCCTAAATACGTGTTCGGTAATCTTTAAGACTTGGTCTGATGGTAAACTAGCTTTTAGTAGACTGTAGTGCGCACTGACCACATCCCATCAAATGGCTCGCATACCGTTTGATACTTGGTGTAATTATACAATTATACAATAAAAGGAAATAATTTTGTTTTTTTTTTAATATAGCATATTTTGTTTATGGTCTCCTGAGAGATTTTTATTATTATTTAATCCAGTTGTAATTGTGCACAAAGTATCATATCACACTACGACTTCTAATGCCACATCTAAACAAATGCGAATAAGATAAGCTGTGTAGCGAGCAAAAGGTATCATTTGCATGCGCACGGGAACTCCGCGACAATTTGAACCTGAGAACCGAGTAATTGAGCGACGCTAGGGCTGAAGAAATCACGCCAGGTACTGTGCACTTATTTTGATTGAAGCGCATATCTTTACACGGTCTTAATACGGTTTCATATCGCTAAAATGTAAATAAAACATTTCATCTATAATACATATGTCGTTGAAGGCTAATTTGTCGATCGTATTCTACATTGTGAATTTTATCTAACCTTCACTGTTATTTGTAAAAATGTCGATATAAAGACGTTACAAATTTGTTTAGATTAGTCTATATTTTGACGTTAAGGGTCTATAATATTTTTTTTAAATTCACTACAATTACTTTTAGTTTTAATCGAGGCCAGCAATTTGGAATATACTTTAGATTCTTAGAAATATATTCATGACATAATTGGTATCCATTTTGTAGACAAACTTAGCGCAGAAATACGAAAAAAACTAAGCTTCTTCCATTTTCTTTTTGTCTCGCTCTACACCTTCGCTTTTAAAATGAAGCGCTGTAAGCTCTCATTAAGCGGAATGTATATTTCTTTTGAGAAAGAAACTTCGTTAGTAAGAAAATAAATGAACAAATTCGTAAGAGGAAACACGGTGAAACTGTCCATTATATTCTCTTTCAGATTTCTTACAGTAACAAAAACGTCCATTAACCTACAAACACATAACTTACGCTTTTTGATCTACTTCAAAAATGAGGACGTACTCAATTCGTCTGTTTTTTTTGTTTGTTACCGCATTACTTCAGCATGCGTGAACCGATGTCTAGGTATGTAAATTATAGTGTTGCCTTGTATAGTGTATAGTGACACCGACTCCAAAGACAACAATATGTGTACCTACATATTGATGAGGAGAAAAGCAAGTACATTATTAAGTTGTAGAAAAATACGTAATTATTTTCTTACTTTTTAGTGCGTATTAATTTGGTCTGGATTAGTTCTACTTTGAAGTTGGTTTTTTTTTGTTAAAACGATTTATGCTAATTTAACACAGATGGTGATACAAATATTCTGATACGAATTTGACACAACTGTAACTGGAATTGTCTTGTAATGTGTGTAGGGATGTATTTTATTTGCCCCTGCTTGAGACGAGAGTACAGCTGCAGTATCCTCTCCGTGGTAAAAGGCTAGAAAGAGGCTTTCAGGGTTGCAGGCGCTTTGAGTGGGAGCTCGAAGTCACTGTACTACAGTCATTTGTTCCTGATGATCCTACGGGGGACGCCCGCTTGACTCTGGACCCTACCATATATGTACGCTATATATTTATCGTAATCAAGATAACATTGAAGTATATGTTCCCCACTATGGATAAAACAGCTGATTTGTCGCCCCTTCTATTAGAACATTGCTGTTTATGTTTCTTCTCATAGTGAGAGGATTTCTGCCTTAAACCACGCAGGCCAAGTGCGGATTGGTAGATTTCACACACTTGAAATATTATAAATATTTATGATGTCTCTAAGATGTGCAGGTTAAAACGATATCTTCGTTCATCGTTTTAGCAAGTGATATTTAAAAAGCGCACCTAACAAGTAAGAGGTGAATTAAGGATTTGAACCCGGACCTTCCGTGTGAGACGCTGAATTTTAAACTAGGCTAATGTAGTGTCACATAGTTGTAAATATTTGCATGCCAAATTTGGCTAAATGTATAGACAACAATGTTATTTAAGAACTTAACTAGACTACGTTTAATATGCAAATAAATGAATTTGAATTTGAATTAGGCTGTCACTGTTACATAACAGCTAATGCTCGGTATTTTCCACCAAGCAACACGACTCTTCGCGAAAGGTTTAAATCTCCTTCTAGCTTCAATAACACGGAATATAGAAATAAGCTAGAATATCCGGGCGCACATTAAAGCGATGTATCGAGACGGAATAGCGGGTAATGCGGTCGGGGAACAGAAATGAACCATTTCTATTCGAGTCCGATAGCGGACGCTCGCGAACTCTTTAAGGTGTGAAGCTGTTTTCATTGGGTGTTGCAACAATGTGTATTATTTTGTTGTTATTTCCTTTGTTTGATGTTGCTCGCCATATAATGAACTAAATATTGACATATATGTATATGTACATATATACATGTAAGTATATATATGAACTCTAAACCGTGACCATTAAATAAAATTAGTAACGTTAAGGTAAAATTTCTCATGGTGTATTTTTCAAAATCATAACTTTCAACATCAAAAGACGCTGGTGCAAGCGGAAGTTTTTATATATTATAATTCTACCCTCATTTTTCCCCGTTTACCATTAAAATTGTGAAATATGAAGTGATTAAGTGTTCGTATACTAACCGCATGGCCACGCACTTACCACGACTTTGATTTTTGCAATTATATCGCTTCGGATGACTGAACTTTGTACCTACACAATTATGAATACTTTCGGGGTTCCTAACTGATAACTCGGCAGCAACCAAACAATGGACACGCATCCGAGTATTGTTCTAGCAAACCGCCCGAGAAAATTGTCGCGTAAAACTATTCTGAGGTATATTTTTGACTCTATATTCCCGGAGATATTAGGAGGAAGGCACTCTATTATGCATGGAACAGCGATTAGTTTAAAGATATTGGAATTCCAGTATCCCAGTCGACGTTGATACTGTAAGGGAGTTTGTAAAGAAAATTCCTTCATAATTCCTCATAAACCGCAATGATTCGTGAAAAAAATGTGGTAGGATTCTGAAATTTACTATTTACTAAAAATTATACTCTGTGTACAGTTCGTAGTGCAATGTTTAATTACATAACTATACCTCATATTCATAGTATTTTGGACCCACCTTCTGTGGTTAAACGCCAAAGTTAAGGAGTCCATACTGAGCACAACTATTATGAAACATTCTTGCGTGTTTCAACATCACCTCATCTGTTCTACATTGGACGAATAAGGTATTTTCACACTATGGTCAACATCTTTTGTCGCTTAACTTTTTTCCTACAGTAATACATATTTTCACGCATAATTTCTCTTATTTTGACTTTGTATCCCAGTTTTTGGCATTACGCACTTTCTAAATAATGAATTAGTTAAACTAAATTGCGTTTAATTTTATATCATAAAAGTTAGTTGCCCTTGACAAAAAATTCATTAGACTCAATTTTATTCGATTCGAAATGTATTTATTGTTTATCTAAATAAATATCTATTATCTAATATCAATTATTTAATTGACAAATTGTTAGAATGGGATTAACTATTTGAAATTACATGAACAACACGAGTCTAAGAGTAAAACGAGAATGCGAATAGATCTTTATAATACAGGGAAATTCCCAGAAGTGAGCTTTTGGGATAGTTTAAGAGCTACCCAAACATTTACATGAATACGGTGGAACTCGAGAATGTTACTGCTATTCCACTTTGGCGTCATTTGCAAAGCAATAATGTTACAATAAAGCTGCTATTCGCTTGAAGTTATTGTTTTTCTTCTGCCAGCATAGCAACTCTCCAGACATTCGCAATATCGTAAAAAATGCTAGTTAGCGTTAGGTCTAACCTTTACGGCGGTTTATCTTTATTTTTATACAAAGTTCCTTTTTCGTGAACATTCTTCTTTTAATTTTAAAATGCAGACGTTTTCTATTACAGGCCATTATGTATGATGGGGTGACAATAATATTTATAGAAAACTCATTACAATTCTACAAATAAATATACTTGACATGTCACGTTTCCCTTAACGACATATCACATAGACAGTACATGTACGCCCACATATACTATACTAAACCTACGATACGGTTAAGTGCGAAAGCAAACAAGGGCGAAGGAATTCCTTACTCAATGAGCATTTGTCAACGAAGACGGAATGTAAAGGTGCGTGTACAACGTTAAGTATTTATTTATTTATATTACAGACTTCGATTGGAATTTTAATTATTTACCCACCCTTTTAGTGGACCACTGCTGGACCGGGTGTCATAGTGAGGATTTAGGCCACTCGGCTAATTATACTAAGTATAACGGTCGCGCTCGCCTTATAAATTCGGTTAATTTTCCTATCGTTCATTCTTAAAGCGTGTAAACAAAATTGATTTTATCAGCTATATAAATAGACTGGCGCTTGAAGCTGTGAACGCACCCTAATGCGACAGGGACCGGAAGGGACGGTTTGCTCATTAAGCCACCTTTATTTCTTTGACATAGAGACGTCAAGAGCTCAGTACACTTTGTACGTCTACCCCCGCGGCATCTATCATTATTTTCGGATTAAAATCTGGCTGTGAAGCTTACGCGGGGGAGAAATGATTGCGATAAATTGATCGAATATGCAAGCTACTTTTGACATATTTAACGACTATTATCTGTAAAAATTCATGTTAAATTTGTTATACAAAGTTATTGCAAATTTTAAGGCAGCTAGCAGCACACAATTTCTATATTACAAATTATGATGAGCTATTGAAATAGCCAAGTTATTTTCCACTTCAAAAAGATGCTACATCTAATATTACCCTGAAGACATCCATTGCAATACCACACTCCATTTCATCGACCCTTTTTAATGTTCAGTTGCAGGGCAAAAATATCCTCTCATAGTGAGGAACTTTTACGACATAGTCTACCACGCTGGCCGAATGTGAATTAGCAGACATCACACACACACAGACGCTTCCTTCCGAAGTGTTCCTGCTCAATTAAAAGGAGTGATATTTAAATGTTGATGTTGATGTTGAAGTACATATTTAAAAAGTACATATATTTTTAAATTACGACGTTCTATGTCATTCTCATTTTGACGTTCTAGAAAATCTCACTGTGCTTATGTATTGTGTATTTTGTAATGGACGCTATTAAAATTTGAAGTCAATTACGGTTATTATTTCAACAGTTGACTTACAAAATGTACGTAACAAGTCAGTTGAGTCACGTCGAGAGAGAAGTCAACAGGTCGCGATTGAATCAAAACTCGGAACGGGAGAATGAAATTCAAGCGTTTACGCTTTCATTATTGCATATAACTGTTGTTCTACATACAAATACGTAAGCGTAATAATAATAATAATAATAGAACACTTTATTGCACACCACATACAAATAATTACAAATATACAAGTACAGATACAAGATGTAGGTAAGAACAATAGGCGGTCTTATCGCTAACACAGCGATCTCTTCCAGACAACCTTACCGATTGGAGCTTGTGTGGAG
>DWQT01003543.1:0-12380 GCA_018244895.1 Myscelus amystis hages | reverse complement strand
GGTAAATATGTGGCTTCTGCTTTAAGAAATTTAAATAAAGACGAATTAAAAAGGAAAATGAGACGACAAATCCAGTGCATCATTATAGACATAGAGGAACAAGAAGAGTTGCAAGAAAATGTACCACCCCCGATACCAAATATATAGCATAATCCTGATGACAGAAATTTCATTTAATTCTTTGTGGTTTGCTTATTGAATAATTAATAATTGTTAACTCAAATTAACATTGAATACCTCAATTAAGAGATGACATGGTTAAGAAGTATTTGTTTTGTTCTTGTTAAGTTTATTTAATAATTAATAAATCCTATTCTAGGCTGTTGATCTCTGTAATTGTTAAGTCAGATTAAGACTGAATACCTTGATGCTTAAGAAGTATTTTTTTTGTTCTTGTTAAGTTTATTTTATAATGAATAAATCCTATTCTATGCTGTTGATTTCTGTAATTGTTAAATCAGGTTAACACTGAATAATAAATGCTTAAGATCACTTTTTTGTTTTCATGATGAATAAATACTTACCTTCAAGTAAATATCCTTCAATACTACAAATAGTGCTTCACAACATTCCGGAATGATTGATGAAATGGTTGATACTGGTATGCGAAATAGATAACTATGTGAATGATAATTGTCTCCTGAAAATAAATAAAAAATTGATTATCTATCATTATCATAATTGAAATAGATCATGGACAATAAACGCAAATAATTTATTCACTACCTGATGCTAAAAATCTCAATTTTAGTGACAATCGTTCGCCTGGAGTGATAGAGGACATCATTCTCGTATCTTTCTTTTGTATTATAGGGGTAACTTTGTGTAATAAGTATTCAAAATCTTCATATTTTATTCGACAGAAATGTTCATACGCTTGAGAATTGTCTGTGCGTAGCTCATTCAGCAATGTACGAGTATGATAAGCTCCTAATTCTTGCCTTCTTTGAATCAACTGTTGTACCCAAATACTTCTTTTGGGTTTTCATTTTTTGCGATTTTTTATCACAATAATAGCAACAGCGGCTACACGACGTTTATCCATGCTGACCGAGCTCCCTAGTACGTGTAGTAACTAGTACGTGTGGAACAGCTTGGACACAATTTCCGTACACCACAAATAGACACTACTCAGACACAAAAAAATCCGTATAAGTGTAACAGTATTGACATTAATGTCTGACGTTTATGTCACAAGTTATGTCGTAGTCTAAACGTACCAATACACCCAGACACAGAACAAACAAACGTGCTCATCACACAAATGTTTGTCCTGGGTGGGAATCGAACCCAAGTCCTCTGGTTTTACTGTCAGAGTTTCTAACCACTCGACCGCGAGGCCAGCCCTTCAAGGGAAAAAAACTCAAGGTATTCTAATTTCGGTTTTCAAGAGCTATTCACCAGTTAATAACGAATTTAGAAAAATATATAGAATAACCTTTTATTATGGATACATATGAAAATATTACAGAATTGCTTAGATAAAGGTGCTTAGGTAAGGACTAACCGCTATATTTTTATTGCTAAACTATCTGTACCCTCGACAATCAAATTTCCTTTGCTTAGCCGAAATGGATCGCTTAACCAATCAGCAAACAAAGTGTGTGTAATTTGCGCCCCGAAAAGTTTTCAACCCTTTTCAATTACTTGATTGTGCGAGTTGGTGAAACCGACCCTTATTAAGCGATAAACTCTTTACGTGAATAGACAGCTTTATCAATTATTAATTTTCTTTTCTTGTCCCATCGATATTAATACTACCATCCATGTTGCTTCACGTATGATTAAATTCAAGTACTTCACTTTTTGGAATTTCGTTGAATTTAAACATAAAAATTGTGTATGATATGAAAATTGTATTTATAAAATTGTATACGATAAACTTATGTAAACCTTTTGTTTATTATACTTTTATTGATCAACTGTCAGATTTATCTTGGTACTTATTATTTATCTGTATACAAATTAACACAAATATTCAATCAAAAGCTCAATCAAAAAGATGCTTTGAAATTGCTACTCGCACTCTGGGTGAGTACGTAAAAAAAATAAACAGAATAAAACTATTCAACAAAAAGAAATCATTTTCGTAAGCTTTTAAGCTTTTAATTCCAATAATAGATTTAAATTGATGCTTAGTTGCTATGGTAACCGCCGGATACAGAGAGAGGCGGTTAATCCTAATCGTGCTAATGAAGGCTTATAGTTCAGTAGAGGGCCATCGACTTTGAAATGTAATATATCTGTAAGTTTGACTACGTTAAGTGACGTATGAAGCTATGGCCCAGTTTTAATACGTGTTCACTTCTAGTTCTGTTTCGGTATAGGTCATAAATGCCCTCTTACAAGGTGTTTTACGATTAATTGAAGCATAGTACAATTTGCTTAGTTCATTGTGATATAGAATTTCATGATACAGGTGCAATTTACTCCTTCCATTGCAACCTCTGTCGTCCAATGATGTATTAGGAATATATTTATGTAGTAACAAAAATTCATGTTAAGAGCTATATTCAATAGATATAATATCATCGTACAGAATATATAAGAAAATGTAATTTCGTATAGTATTGCTATATCTAAAAATTTATTCCCTACAAAGTAAAATTAAAAGCGTAATCGCTTTTATTTTTGTGAGCAATTAAGCAGGCAGCTTAACAAGGGTCCATTTGCGCGGGTAGTGTAGAAGTAGCTTATTTTACATTACATAATTAATGAATGCACCTTATTTACTCAGCTGCAGGTAAATATTACTCAGATCCCTTTCACCAAAGACTCACTTTGAAATAAGTTTCGTAAAAGGTGTAAAAGTTTGCAAAATTTCTTCAGGTTTTATACAGAACGACGTTCTAATAGAAAACTATCTTTGAAAACTTATAACGCAGCAGTTCAGTTTCCGCCAACTTTCTTAGTGAACTTAGCTTTAATTTCCGAGTTTTAATTCACCACAAAACGTGTAGGAGTCGAACTTTGCCAACTGCCGGCGTCAAGCGTTTGAGATGCGAAGCGTACGGGTATGTAATACATGGTTCGCGGTTTGTGAATTGTTTCGCGAAATATTTCACGGCTCAAAATTGACAGATGGTACCGGCATTTTCCCTACCATATCATATCACCATTATTACACATTACCAGCAGTCATTGCTTCTAGTAAGACGTAGCCTATTACAAGAAACACAACAGAAACCATAAAAAAGTTTCTACATATACTCTTAGGCCTCTTCCAGGATGACTGACATACATTTACAATTATGACTCTTTACTCTTTGGCACTCGGTGCTTTCTGCCTAACCCGTTAGGGACCTGGCGTGCTGGTTATGTATGTATGTATGACTCTTTACAAAGGTTAATTCACTCTAGCCACATTGTTGTCTGCTGTAAGGTAAGCTACGAATTCCCTTGGTTTCTTGCTATCGATTAATATTAGTTTTGTACGATAATAGAATAGTCTGATCGTGATTGCGTCCCATAGATTTCATTACCAGGAAAGCAGCGCATCTCTGTGCGATATTTCTGCGCTGGCGTGTGAAATTGCTTTATTTTGTCCCTGGAACATAATGAGGATAGGGAGAAATCATGGCAAACGAGGGCATCCGTCCCTCAAAAAACGCCACCAATTTTACTCGGCAGCGAAAATATTGACGCGCAAATGAGAACCTTCTGCTTTGGGGAATAAAGTTCGAATTCGATTGATCGTTGCCCAACTGGTTTGTGGTGAGAACAAACGTTCGAATTTTGGCTGATTTTTCTTTGTTATGTTTAGCGTTCGTATAATTTACAAGCTCGCCACTAACTGCGTCCTGCTGTAAGACTGGCAGAATCTGTGTTTTTGTGTTTCAAGACTTCATTGCTCTTCTTTGGTATATAAATATTTAGTTCTTATTTTAGTAACGCAATATTTATCAAGGAATTATTTTTTTTACGTACTCGTATTTTTGAACAATTATCCTATTTATCGGGATATCGTAAAAATTGCGTAGATGTTCCAAGAATTGGTTCAGCATAGCTAAATAAATATCGAAAATAAAATAAGAGTTTCAATTTTCTTGCTTAGTTTCGTAATCTTATCCTTAAAATAATCCGATTCTCGTCTTAGTATCAAGTTTAGCCGATTATTAATAAAATTGGCTCGTTTATTATCATTTTCAGTTTTAATATAACATAAACAGATTACCCGTTCCTAACAGACCGTAAATATTTATCAACCATATTATTTATACTGAAAGTAGATTAGAAATTAAAACGATAATTGAAACCCTATCCAGAAATAGAGGCAGTAGAAGTTACTCCTTGATTATAATAATAAGGAATATTGATAAAATTATGTCATTATGATATTATTGTGTAAAGTTAATTAAAGCGTAAAGAAATTGTTGGTTTTCGTACAGCCGCCCTGTTTCTAAAAAAGTAAATATATCGGACAGGACGTACCGGCCTTCAAAAGGACGGAGTGCCGCGTCCCATCAAAAGGACGGGGTAAACTGCAAATGGCTCCCTGACTTGATTATCCTGCCATGTCTCTTGGGATCGCCGCCTTTCGAGCTCGTGAACGAGTACTTTTGAAAGGACCAGGTATTCTATACAAAACAATATTACTGCTATAAGATGTGTTTCACATTATTATAAAGCGAAATTCCATAGTTATTATAATTAGTTATATTTATTACTCCATAGTTATATAAAGCAATTTTATCGTGAATCATAGGCAATGTACGATTTTTTAAAGAAGGTCGACAGTGTTTTTCTTTCCATTATGGGCTCATATTCGTATTGCGGTCTCTGAGCCGAGGAACTATGATGATTATTATTTTTTTGTTACCATTCGTATTAATTTCATGCAATGCTATGAGCGTTTGATCCGTCATGCCACATCCAATATTCCAAATCGCGATCATTAGTGTTTTCACATCAAGGGTGGTAAACCCCCTCAGCCACCAACCCCATCAGTTTATCTTCCAACCCTTGGGGATTCTAAGAAATAAATTAATAATGTAAATCTATTCAATTTAACGCTTTAACGTTTTGCCACATCGCATTATTCGGGGCGTTATTGAAAATTATATTTATTACGGAAATATTAATGGCTCGAGATGGGCTTTTCGATTTGGTTTAATGATGGCTATAATAATTTAGATTCCCTCAACGCTCCTAGATTGGGTACTGAAGACATTCTTAAACATTGGTTCCATGATAATGGAAACTATAATAGACGGCTTGGTGTGTTTTATTATAATTTTACCTAGAAATAACCAGGCTTTTTATATTGTTATTTTTATTATTAATTTTATGTTATTATGGTGATAAAAATACACAATTTGCAAGAGAGTTTACTGCTCGACAATCTCTGATCGTAAGAAGCAAGGATCACTGTAATTTGTGAATCTTGTTTGTATGTTTTTGATTTTGCTATTCCCTTTTGCTTTTTATTATAAGTTATCTATTTTTAATTTTGTTATTGTAAATGGATGCAATAACTGATTTCTTTCTCTTTTTCTCTCTTTTTTTTCTTTATTGTCACCTCGATGTCTCCAAAGCTACGTTATCCCCCAAGTTACCCTGGCTTTGTTCTGTCATAAATCTCGGACGCTCATCAGTCGACGCTTCAATCAAAGTCAGATGGCGAACAATGTCTTTATAACTTTACTTTTTCCAGAAACGTCTGTGCCAAAGATGTTTTTGAAAAAATAATTAGAAATCGTCTAAATTAATTTTAAACGTAATGTGAGATGTTGCCGATTTAAAATAAAAACCTATTAAAAGATACCTCTAGAAACAAAAGAAATTGGCCACCATTATTTTATTTCAAAATCAAAAGCCTATACCTACGATATAAAAGGCTTTCAGGGAAAACAGCAGGTTCTGAAAGATAACCGAAGCAGCGTTCATACAAAGCCTGTGTGAGAAAAAATTGCATACAACGCGCTTTTAAATCTGTACTGTTTTAATATTTTAAAACGACAAGGTTAAAAAAGTCCATCACGCTAATAAAATTTCTCGAACACGTAATAAATTTCCATTTTATTCGAACGGAGTGCCCGCTTAATACCGTTAAGACCTATTTGCGCATCCATTTCCGGGCCGGTGTTTCGTTGAAGCCCGGGGTAAATTTTATATAAATATTTTTCAAACACTCCTTACCTGTGGCCGGAACCGTATCTCTATATAAAATTGTATGCAACCTGTACGTGTGGATATACTTTCCAAATCTCATTCACTTGTATGTTTGTAAATTGAATCACTCAATATTCTGTGAGCTGTAAATTTTTTTTATAGTAGAACGCGTAAGCGATTACATAAAAAAGACGAGGTTACTGCTGAGTTTTTATAGGTATACTGGCTTCTCACTGTAACTTCTACATGTATCTGTACCTTTATATAACAGGATTGTGACAAATAATTTGCAAATGTAGGATAGATGCAGCTGTCACTCTAGTTTTCTTCCAGGCATGTCCAAGGGCGATTGCTATCAACCAGGATCTAATGAATTGATTAATAATGATATCAGCGAGATACATTATTTTTTTAAAATAGGAAAAATATTTTACTACAAAAAAATTGTACCGAGGATTCCTACTTTATACCAGTACCATTCACTTAATGTCAGTTCTATGGTTATTAAAAATAAAGTAGTCTTAATAAATCTAATTGTTCGTTAAACGTTTTACTTAAAGTAAGCCAATATGCCAATTACCATTGGAAAAGTACGGTTAAGGGCTAAACTAAGCTGGGATTTTGTGGTTCTTTTGAATACACTGTGCAGACGTCACGGGCGAAGACTATCTTTCTTTTTAAATTCTGTAACAAACCTCCGTTATGGGCACCGACTTTTTTACCGGGAAAAGCTTTTAAGACAGCAATATTAAAATCAACCTCAGCGAGTTAGTTCAGGACTTATCATGTGATGTATCAAACTTTTGTGCTTATAAAATTATGATTTTGTTTACAGTAAAATGTAAATTTACTGGACTGATAATGACCACGGTTTGAAGTATGGTCGTTAAAGTCTACTATAGTTTATTTTTAGAACAAACATATTGTTTTTATTTTTAAGTAACCGGTGCAATTTCACACACTGTCTGATTTCAAACTAGGTAATGCTTATGCTTATGCTATGGTAACCGGACAGCTAATAGACATACAATATAATACTTATACAGATATTGTTTCTATAGCTAAACTAATGTTCTCGTCATACGAATGATTTTCTTGGGTGGGAGTCAAACTTACCTCGGGTTTTGACAGACAGTCTCTCCGTTTTCCATGTCATACAACTGTTAATTACAAACGCAATGTCATCTGCGGCATGTTATCTGTGAGTAGCAAAGCCGATAGTTAATCCCGTCGACTATTAACACGGCAATATCGCCACTGGCTTAGTGAGTGACGGGTCGTTATCAGACGCGTTGTTACTGTGATTGATGAACGGGTGTCCAAACATTTGGTAAGTTCCTGTTTTGTGTGCCAGGATTGGTATTTACTAGTGTCAATAGTTAATTGGGAAATTTTCAGACACAGATATCCGATTCCAAAGGCTCTGTTATGTCTCTCTGTCTGTCTCTGTTATGGTTCTTTTTTTTTTTCTTAAATGTAGCACATTAGTATGTAGGTGCCCCATTTAGACAATCTAGCCTTTTGATGCAATGGGCAAATTATTTCTAACTTAAATTGCTATGTAAAGTAAATCTTACAATGCGTCCATTAACACTTTTCTTATCGTCTCTATTTCTCTGTTATGGTGATAGCAAACATTTGTCTTCACGTGAGAATCGAACTCGTGACCTACCGATCACCAGCCACGGTCTCTAATTATTAATGTTATTAGCTTAAGTAATGTATTAAACAAATACCGAGTATCGTAGCAAATATTGCAGAGAAGCCCCAAAAGCTTCATTCAATTAATGAGTTAAATATTTATCTTTGAACAGTTGAATTTAATTCCACAATTACACATTAACCTGATTTAAGCGCACGAAGCAGCGGGATCGGCTTCGTCGAATTACAGCCGAAATATTGGAACAGGCGACCATTATTAAGCATTTCAATCTTTTGGAAGTAACAACATTTCGCGTTCAATATAAAAGTCTCACGGCTTTTATCTGTTTGGAGGTCCACGCCGTAGACAATTTGCATTGAAATTTATTCATTTACTAGCTGAATCGGCGAACGTTGTTTTGACATAAAAAATATTAAAAATATATTCATTATAAAAAAACGTCTCTAAGAATTTTCTAACCCTTCGCGAAACATGAAGGTTGGTTGGTGGTAGGAAAACGAAAATTTTGTTTCATGAGTATTTTTTCATGTTCAATTTTAAAAATGTTATCTAAATTTGTTTTTTATAGGCCCACCTTTATTACTTAAAGGTATAAAAACAGCCTACAACCTATTTCCAGACTTCTTCACAATATTTTCTTCATTTCTACAAGGAGTATTTAAATTTTTAAGATGTAAAACGGACATGACTGTAAAGTTAAAGGTTAATACCAGTATTTGAACCTAGAACCCGAAATGCGAGACCGAAATGCTGTCAACCAGCCTATCATTGCTCCGATAACTTACATTATTCGATTAATCGGATCCATGATAAATGTTATGCAAGTTGATATACAGTCATTTTAATGGCGTTTAAAGAACAATGTAGTTTAATTTACGCCCAGCGCTGGCAGCCTTCGCACTGCCAGCTGGATGAAGTCCAATATTTTACATAATAAAGCTTTTAATAGCGTCCCCGTGGCGCGTCAAACCCCATACAGTGTCTTAACTTTCTTACTACGAATGTGACATTTCAGATTGAATGATTCGCCGATTAACTAATTGACTTTATTGGGTTTTGGGTGGGTTTTAAACATTGTTATTATTGTTATTCTATGTCATTATTCTGCAGGAAGGAAATGGACTGAAAGTTGCACTTTTTTGCGTCTTTTTACACCAATCAACTGGATTTTATATAAAGGGTGATATGAAACAGTATTTTTATCGGCGAAAGCAATGAACGGTCTGTCGAAGCGTCGGGGCCGCTGCCGCGGTCGAAGAGGAATTATTAACAAAGTCGGAACATTTCTGAACGGGGAGGAGAGCAAAGGAATTGTTCTTCTAAGAATCCTTTGATTGAGTTTCGAGCGATCGAACTTTCCGCTACAGCACTGATTCGGCGATAAAATTGTAAGGGATCTTAAAGCTGATTTGCTCTTAAAATGGTTTCGCTCGATTGTTTCCAGGTTCCGTTCAAAACGGTTTCGATTAAGGAATGTTGGAATGCTGAAATTTAGAATTCCAACTTTGTTGAAATTCTAGCTTTTCTTAAAATTTGAAATTTTGTGCTTATATAATTAAGTAGTCTGCTTTTGGTTTTAAATGGACTAGTTACATTACTGACTTTATATGACTACATAAGTATGTATTTTATTGTATGTAACATTTTTATATACATTGATAGTGAGCTTTAAGCAATCATTTGCGACTGCTATCTTTGGGAAACAATCATTAATTCATGACAAAAAAAGTTCTACCCATTGCAAAGGATTTCTTTGTCATAATTTTTCTCATACACTCTTTCCAACTCGAAAATATAGGCGTTGAATCTTCTCATCTATAGATTATTCGCTTTATTTTTTTATATTTTAATGTTTTATGTTTTAATATAATTATGTTTTAATATATCTTTCTAAGACAGACGCGAAGGAAGGTCACGAGGTCACTGTTTTCTCCGTCACTCAAGTTATACGACCCCACTTAAATTAATTATACAAACAGTACATTGCTGTTTTACTAGGGGTTTTGTCCTGTATTGTTTTCGTCCTTTAAGCCAACATTAGTGATTAAAAACATTGTAAGTAAGAGAATCTTTGATGAAATCAGGTATTACCATTGTGATGTTATGTGATGAAAGATAAAACGTAACCTTCATTGGGTGTACGAGTATGTATATATACTTTATAATGAAAAAATAATTGAAGTTTGAATTGATGATTTCGTTCTTGTTTATTTTTACGCACTATGTAATTTTCGGCTGTGGATGCTATTCCCACTAATGCTAAATATTTGTAAGTCTAGTAAAAAAGACGTTTTTATTACTATTGTACCAATACGACCGGTCTCTAACGGGGTAAGCAGAAAACACAGACCTGACATGCTTATTCAACATTCATCGCTCTCTTCATACATATCATCTCAAATATTCAGCCTTTTTCAGAAAAGCGGCAGCAAAGCTGTCAGTCAAAGCCAGTATTGCATAAAGGTTTGTTCCATAAAAAATATTATATGGCTTGCAATTCAATTTCTAACCACCGTATTTTTCTTTGAACATTTCTCTTTTAAACTCTGAAATTGTATTACACAGAATGTAATTTACGCAGTTTTTATTACGTACAACTGGACGGTATTATCTACTTGTTATTACATATTTATATATAATATGGCTACTTTTAAAAATTGCTTGTTACGTAAAATTATTGATTAAATCAAACGTAGTGTAAAATTGATTTTCTTATTACAGTATGTTTAACCGATCCATTTGTTTTCTTAATTATAAATTTACGGGGAGTAATTGGGGTTTGAGAAGTCGGAAAAGAGAAAGAGAAAAAAAACCAAAAGAGCGCTTCATTACTCCCTTTGCGTCTAATTAAACATTCGATTCACTTTGTTAGCCCAATTATCTTGTTAAGGCCCGCGATAGCTTTGTCAGAGGCGATATTTTTCGACGAAAATGACGCTTATTGTGTAATTTTGGTCTTTTGTCGTCCAATTAGCGTGTCTTCTTAATACTGGCGTTCTATTAACATTAATTAGTGTGATATTATCGAAGAGAATGAATCCGAGATTCGTTTACAGACCAATGTAGAAATAAACAGAATACATTTATGAAATCAGTTCGCTGATACTGGGAAATTGGTTGACTGAATTTAACATTTGATCATTTTAAATTTAGCTTTTCGTTACAATAACACATGCATATATATACCTATAGTCAACTGTCAAGGAAATGTTGCAACTATTAATATTCTTAACTCTTCCTAACCGCCCATAGAATGCTTAGGACATTCTATTCCGTAAGTAGTAGTAGTATCCTTTCATTCTCCTCACTAATGGAAGCTTACGCGTACTTACTGCGCCCTACATACTCGTATGTACCAACATCTCCACTGTAACCCGCTAACCGAATCATTAGGACGAGCCGTAAAAACAAACACTTTCTAACCACTCGCGTTATTCCCTCAAATTACCACCCAATAACAATTGTGAGTCTCGTCCGTACAATTTTCGCTTATGACTTGCCATAAAACATAGGCGGAAGCGTGAGGTTACAATAATATTTTGCCGATACAATTAACGAATGATTTTCTTTGTATGAGCGTGAGAACTGCTCGATTTAGCACTTCATGTAATGACTTTTCACAAATATAGTGAAGATATTACGTAATAAATGCATAAAAAGATGGTATTGGAAAGTGAATGTAATATGTAGATCTAGATAAAAAATGATAATGAAAAAATCTCGATGGAAATAGTACGAAAAAGAAAGCATTGTATAGGGAGCAAACGATCAGAAAAAACCTTCGAAAACTTGGAATATATTAAAAATTCATATAATTTCTTAATCCATTTTACAGTTCAGCGTAATCTATAAATGTGATTAGTCAAAAATCTTAGCTTTGTATAGATACTATTTGTAGTCCCATAATCAGATACATGTATCATCATTGTAACAAAATGCCTCTTCATTTATTTATATACATAGGTAATAAATGTATTATTATAAATATTATCCAGGATCTTTTTACGTTTATGTGAGGAAGGAAAACTAATATGCAGATTAAGGTATGTAAATATCCTAGTATTCTGAAGTAAGTCCCGAAGTGTTCCGCAGCATTCCGAAGCAAGTTCCGTATTTGCTGTAGCTTGTAACACAGATACAACGAAGCATTCCGAAGTGTTCCGAAGTAATGTGAAGCATTCCGAAGCAACTTCTGAATTCGCTGTAACTTGTAATTCAGATACAACACGACGGTAAGCGCGGCCAGCGTCTCGTTAGTGGCGGTAATGTGATTTTAACTTTCGCCCGCCAACGATAAGACAATTCGCTCAGTTACACCGGCCAGTAATTGTTCTCGCTTAATGGACGCCAGTAGATTAGTCCAGCTAACTTCTGTGCGTGGCTCGAAACATTTTTTCTAATAGGGTTGTCGATTAGAGAAAATTTGTACACGTGATTCTACCAGAAAGCTTTAGGTGTAATAAGAAAATTTTCTTAAAGCACACAACCTTTAAGTTACTACTGCATCGATTTAAGTATGAATTTCAATAAGTTATATTAGTAAGATTTTCAGTATCAGCAGCAGAATTTTTGAAATCGGTCCAGTAGTTTCGGAGCCTATTCAATA
>DWQT01003542.1:0-12381 GCA_018244895.1 Myscelus amystis hages | reverse complement strand
GGAAAATTACAAAAGTACAGACATTAATGTCTGACACTTATGTCACAATTTCTGTCGTAGTCTGAACGTACCATTAGAATGTTGGAAACATTTTACTCCGTTAGATGTGGAGTTTTCCAAAATTCCTTTCATAGTGATCACCTATACTAAAAATTAAGAATGATGCAAAAATTCAACTTCATCCACAACTGCTAAACCGTGTCTTCTCAATGCGCACTAGGAGGCCCGGTTTCCAGGCGTCCGCAGTTGTGAGAAACATCAGTTCTGCACTTGGCCTCTAATTGCAAATGAAAAATTAAATAGTTATACTACTACTTTATATGCAGGTTTATTTATGTATAGATGAGAAAACGCCCCCTCCAGACATTTCTAAAATGAACCCTTAATGATTTACAAACGCACGGTCTACGTTTATTTTACGCTTAAAGTCAAAAGCAAATGTATGTAGGTTCGTACCAGTTGCGGTACGGAGAATTTACTTAGCTATCTGGCATCAATTTGTTTAGCTATATGGCATGAATTTACTTAGCCATATGGCATGAATTCACTTAGCCATATGGCATGAATTTACTTAGCTATATGGAAGCAGTTTCATTACCACGAAATTGATTAATTAGCACTGGTCACTGAGATGCCTGAACTTTTCCTGTAAATAGAAACTTATTTTGAGTATATGTTTAAGCTTCATAACATTATCAAAGGCAACATAATACGTAACAGTAAATCAATAAAAACGTTTAAAAATACTAACAATTCCGACTATATTACGCCATAATACGTTTATTTTTGTTTGGAGTGGTTAATTATTATTTTGTTCTGTGTACTCATAAAAGTGGTTCATTGTATAAAAAAATTAAGAAAGCTTTTGAAAGCTTCGCTGCTTGATTTGCAAGCGGTGACCTTAAGCACTCATGTTAGAAGTACCCTGTTTCTCGGTAGATTAAATGTTTTAGCCTCTTAACGCGTCGGACTACTGACCTTATTAGCTGAAAGGTTTCGGACAATGCTTTTACCGGAACCTGTTATTTTAATTTCTTTTTCCTTGCGTTTTTGCACATGTGCTTTGCTTCACCAATATGTCAAATGGTTAGAACAAATCAAAATTGTTAGAACAAAACAAACGAGGAAGGCGAGTAATTGTGTGACCAATTATAAAGGTTCAATTAAAAAAAAAACTATTAACTAAATTTTAGCATTTACAATTTGTAATAAGTAGTTGCTTTATTTTCCTTTTATACGAGTAAAAACTAAAAAAACATATTATATTAATGAGATAAGTGAATAAATATATGTAATAACGTTTGTTTAATGAATTGAATGAACGTTTATTTTACTTGCGTGTGCGTGTAATGAAATTTATGAACGCACGGATGCATCGGCAAATGAGTAGGAAAACGGTTGCTATCTTTGTTTCCTCGAACGCATTGAAAATTGAAATAGCGGAAAATTGTTATTGCTGGCGATTTTATTTCCACCCATTTCTCAATAATAAAATGCAGGCGTTGGTTAACGTTTTTATTTATAATCGGGATAATTCTTTATACAGCTACAAATTGCTAATGCCTGTAAAAAGCATGTGACAAAGTCCTTTGGTGCTCACTCCAACTAAAACGTCATATTAACTTCTTTCACAATGTCTCTGAACCGATGAATTTACATTATTATCCGTATAAGTATCGTCAGTTAAAATCAGTGTCATTAAACTGTTATTCTTTAACTTCCAACATTTCCAATGCCTTTGCTTTAAACTCAATGAACTGTTGCCAATGTTTTCTAGGAAAGATGAATAATTGAATAAGCATGATTTAATTTAAATTACAAAGAACAGTACTCTACTTAATCAGCAAAGTAATCTCACTTAATTAATTTAAATAGCCCTTTCTTAAGCTAATGAAGAAGCTTACGGTAGACGGTAAGAATGTTTCGCGAAGCTTGTACAATGAAAATCGCGTTAAAGTAGTTTCTGAGTCTTTGGACAGTTTCCCGCGAGCCAATGAGACCAAGTTGCGTTCACTGCGCAGTCTCTGGTCTCGGAGTTTTAAACTGCGCTAACCAACCAAACTTATATCGTTCGAGCACGTACATAGAACTAGATAACCTGGAGCAACGTAGCAAAGGATTGGTATTTTCCAATTTGATGCTATTTTGGAGTTGTTTAACTTTTCTACACGACAGTGTCAGATCGCCACAAAATTTGTTACATTTTGTTTGTAATTAGATTTGTTTGGTTTTACTTAACAAGGTAATTCAGTATTATACAGGATGATTTTGAGATGTTGTCTTTAGAATAGGACTTATTAGATGTTTTTATAAGGGATACCTCCGCCTGCATTAGAAACATCCTGTATAGCGTAAGTTGAAGACGCAACGCCGAACAGAGCCGTTCGTCAATTTTGACATTTATCCAATATTGTACGTGCCGCGGCGATTCCACTTAATCGGACCCTATCGACTGCCACTACTGACTGATCCAGATATGGTTATGGATGGTACATACTTTATGGATGGGATAGTAATTTGGTACTTTTTTGGCGCTTTTGGTTATTTGTCCACAGCTGGACGACGGGCCTCCCGTAGTAGTGAGAAGGTAAGTAATCTACCAGTAACATTACAAATATCTGAATTATAATGACACGGATTGAAAACATATACGCGTGTGTGAAATTGTCCTAATTATTATATTTTTTTGTCAATACCAAATATACACCAATATCTTAGTCTACTTGGAGGATAGAAATTGTCTTTCTATCACTCACTTAAACATAAATTGTTCAATTTTTTAATAAATACAACCTGAAAGGCTTAACTTCGTCCTGTATAATCATTTAGGTAACAATAAACATAGGTATTATAGCACTATTAATAAGTACAGGGACTATTAAAAGCAAATCAAATGTAATAGTTTCTTGCGTATCTATGCAACTATCTAACTATTTAGTTACAGGTGTATTTCGCTTTCCTCTGCGAGTCAGTCTTGGAATAACCATGCATATACCTAATAACAATGTTCCCACACCACCTCTAATCCTGGCATGGTATGCGAATTGTATTAATACCTATTCAGATTACAGCCTCGAGTAAGATTCGGTATAGCCGGTCCAGATTCGCGTGGCAGATTTCCAATTTCGCTTGAAGCGATAGTCGGATCATATCGACAGTGTATTTGATCGAAAACAAGACTATAAATCATGGTTATGCCATGTTCGAAGCCCGTCCACCATAAGACTTCACAGCCCAAAAATGTGTTGATTTCATCGTTCTATTATATTGTATATGAAGATGAATAGACCGATTTTCGTGTATTATAAAGTCATGTAATTGCTTTTACAATGAAAAATAACACTTTGATATAATATTAAATGACTTTTATTTGGTTTAACAGTGGTAAATTGGATTTTATGGACAATTCTGGTAGCCTTTTTCATATAAATCGTACTTTCAACTTATGTACTTTCCACTTACTTTCAACTTAATAAATGTTACACATTTTTATTTGACGTCGAGTTTATGCAATTTGTATAGTGTCTTTAAGATTTGGCACTGCTTTTATTTACTTTAGTTTAATTTAAGGTTTTTTTTTGAATTCTCTTACTCCTCTCTATTTTCTTTTAATTATTGACTTAATATTGTATAACTTTTTTAACTATTTGTAACCGTAGGTACTATATTTTGAGCATTAATTTTTGTATTTTTTGTGATCGTTATTGATTTTTTTCTGCACGTACATATATAAAGATAATTTCTCTTTTATAGATTCATGGA
The DNA here is from genome assembly GCA_018244895.1 of Myscelus amystis hages. NCBI lineage: Eukaryota > Metazoa > Arthropoda > Insecta > Lepidoptera > Hesperiidae > Myscelus > Myscelus amystis. The sequence goes on along the minus strand of DWQT01003542.1, from coordinate 8,619 downwards.
TACATTTAACAGCAAATATAAGCTTTTAATCAGATTTCCGTAACGCTCCAATCAGTATCAAAGGGAATCCGGTGTCATAAATAAATCCGGAATATTGGGCAGCATGCAGGCCTTAAATATTTGTGGAGCATTACCACTCGATTGCTCTGCGGCTTGGCGATGACAGGGGACTGTTTTATGACGTCCTCCAGAGAGGACGCCGCCGTAAATCATAGCCGGGGCTTTTTTCAGTGTTACAACCAGATGGCTCGGGACTTTCACGTTGCATATGCTAATGTAATTTTTGATTAACTACGTTTTATTGTAAATACCGTATTTTTGTTCAAATAGCATTGAAGTGCGTTTATTGAAAATTTTTCGTTTTGTCAGGTATGAAAATAATGCCCAGTTTAATTGTATGAAAGCTTCACTTTTTTGCGGTTTGGGGTTCGAATTCCGAGCGTAGCTCTAAGCATCTGTTTTCAATTTCAATTGTATTTAAGACAGTTACAATCCAATTCTTGATCACTAAAATGTATTCGGAAATAAAATGAGTTTGTCTTACAAGTGTCATAGCATTATCTGTTTATGAACTTAGCTGGGAATATTCCTGGACTAAATTCTGTTCATATTTCAAAGTTGTGTGCCGTGGGAAGCTGAACTCAATAACTTTGCCACAGTATTATCCGTAAGGTACACGATCTAATGGTCGTTAGCTAACCGTTATCTAGCAAATGTTTCGTAGCTTCAGCGTTGCTTGGTCAATATTCACCACTTAATCTATACATGTTGAAGTGTCTGTCAGTGATTTCGAAATAACTGTGTTTTCTCCAGTGCTTATAGTTGCATGCACAATACTAAACCTCAAACTTTCTTTTTATCCGGGCTAATCTCTATAACGGCTGGACCGATTTTGATGGAACTTACACTGGGAGATAGAAGACGTTATAGAGCAACATATGTATAGGTTTTCGATCCTGAAATCTCCACGGGATCGGGCTTTATGCGGGTAGCATTGCGGGGCAATTTTCTAAATACATTTATATCATACAAATATTTCTCTTTGAGTAATTGAACCCACTATCTTGAATTTAACAGTAACCACTGAACCAACGGAGTAGTCAGTGCATAATAAAAAGTAATTGTTTTGTGTGTCATTTGTATCGCGGCCACATAAAAGGCTGCAAGCTATTGTATTCAAATACGTTAAACAGTTGTCTGTTGTTGCAATCATTTCGCGAATTATCCCCTTTATTTAAATATCCAATTTGCGGATTGAAATGTATGAGTTAATAAAATTGCGGTTAGTTTCGGAACGATGAATAGGGAGTAACGAGTTTTGCGCGTGTTAATTCGAATTTCAAACCGTTTAACGTTCACTGGTTTTTCACACGTGCTTTGCTACAGTTAATGATATTGAAATTGAATTCGAAATTCAAATTTTAAAGGTATTTTAATGTACGCTCACAATGGTGCGGGTAAGTGTTCTCTACATTACTAGTAAAAATACGTTTGCTATAATAATAACATATTGAGCCATCGTCACATATGGCAATCTGATTTTAAAGCAGACACATTCTGTGTCATTGTTACCAGACAGCCGATAAAATATGTATGTACGTACATAATATATAATAAATAATTTTATTATACCTAGATACAGAAAAATAATTTGTCTCACAAAAATTGGTCCTGGCTGGGAATCAAATCCTCTTACTGTTCAGCAGTTAGCCTTAACCATCTAGACCTAAAGGACTGCCCTTTCAGTCTGTATACATTTAGATACCTATATATATTTTAGATATTTAAACGTTTATTAGCTGTCTAGTTATAGTCGCCTAATTCAGGATATACGTGACGGTAAGGAATTGTTATGATTACTCATACAACCCTTTTAGATTTGGAGAATAGTTCGAAATAAAAATGAAAAGGGGTTTTGTACTAGGCAAGGATAAGTATAATGGAGTTGTTAAGAAATCTTGAATGTCTTCGTAAAATATACTCGTATCTTACTCAGATTACGCTATTAAGCCTGTTTGCGGGCATTCAAATCCCCACCAACCATCTCTCTCATCCGTGAATATCTAATCAGCTCTTCTATAAGATGTCTCCAAAAATGCCGCGTTTTATAACAGAGGGAAAATGATTCTGATGTTCTCATGTTTTATTGAGTGAAATTCCATAAGCTCGCATATGTTTTTGAGAAATTTGATATGAAAATACGTATATATATGTTGTATGTAATATTGTTCCCTTCTGCAGTCTGGTTCCAGGGATGTACTCGTATAATATAATACTGTATTTAGGATGCCGATTGATCCTTTAATTAGTCATAACAAACTTGAGGCTGTAGGAAACATAGGAATATATTATGTTTTTTGAAAATAATGTCTTAATAAATAAATAATTGATAAAATATAAAAAGATGTGTGATTTTCCTGAAAACATACATTTTTGCATGCAATATTGGGCATGGTACAAAATTACATTTAGTGTATTTTGACGAATCGTTACCATTTTTTTCAAAAGATTCCGTTACAAACAAAAGTTTGAAAACCGCTTCTCTCTATTATACCACATAATCCATAATCTAATGATAACGGAAAATATTACAGGATTCTCAAAGTAGTTACTTGATGAAATGTGATTCGAACATTCGATATAAATTGTTTCCACGACACTAAAGTAATTTAGGTTTAATAATAATAGTGATTGTACATTATACGACTACAATATCTATATCAAATTCTATTTAGCTGCTGTCAATGCAGATGGTTGGTGAGACAAAGGAAACCATTTGTCGACACAAATGTACATATCAGTATCGGGTATAGTCGCACTCACTGATGCTCGACAGACTAATTTTGCGGAGTTAACTTGACCATTGACTTTACAGCTTGTGGCCTTACAGGGATGTACATACGAATAAGCAAGTGATAATATATCTTGGGGCAACTCAAATGTTTACATATTGGTATTAGTACCAACTGAACTCAAACTAAGTATAGCTTAAATTACGATGACCAAATAGCTGATAAACGTACGAATCATATGCACTTAGATTATTATTATATAGGTTACTTAGATTATTATTATTATTATATTAGGTAGTAAAGTATATTTACTCTAGTAAAATACACATATTTATTAACATAAATATATAAATAAATTATTTTACATCTAGACAGCACCGTTTGTATTCATGTATCATATTTTTAATTTTGTCCTAACAGGGAATCGAACGCGTAGTTTTCGGGTCAGCTTTCAACGTCCCTAAATAAGACAAGTTAGTCACACCAAAAAAACAAAAGTGTTATAACTTTTGGATTCACTAATAAGATTGTATTTTGCAGGTACATGGCTCTGATTCTCTTAAAATTCTAAATTATGCATGTTCACAATTATAATTGTCGTCGTATCATATCTAATATTGGAGTCTTGAATTACTTTTCATATGTAAGCTCCTCGGTGTGAGGTCGATCGATGCGAGGTGTGAGGTCCGAGGTGCACGTGAGGTCCGAGGTACATGTTTCACGGGCAATTTACGTCCGCCCGACGACCTCGCCCGATGCAATATTGTCGCACATTGCACCTCCTTCAGAAAATTTAGTTTCATCGTATTTTTCAACGAATTTCACAAATTACATATGAAAGCGTCAATTTTGTTCGCTTTGGAAAGATCATGGGTATTGTAAAGTTAGCTGGGGTTACTGTGAACTTTATTCAATATTATATGATTGATATATTTTTTATTGTAGCGGTTTTTAATAAAGCTCATCCATTTATCTAGAAGGCTTTAAGAAATAGGCTTTCCATGGGTACCATCGGGTTTAACAATATCGATTGAACCACAATAAATACAGTGATATTGGGGCATATATAAAATTTTCATAATTATCAGCCAAAATTAAAGCATTTATATATAGTAGGTATATATTTGTATCAAAATTAAAGCATTTGTATATTGTAGTAATTTCCACATTCACTGAACTATAATATCCAACGAAGCTGTAAATTTGTTGAAATTTTCTTAGTATATTCACGGATTAACTTTCGAAAAACTTTTAATAAGTTTCAACGTACTCTTAATACACCGCTTAAGCTCTATCTCGTCCAGAACATGCACGCCAGTAATTAACGCTTAAGCCTTTTGCTAGAACTTTAAAACCTTATTTGTATATTGTGAGGTATATTTTTGAAATGTTTCAATTTTTTTGGTTTTGTTTTTGGATATTTGTATGCAGCCTTAAATTCTTCCCAAGATAGATCAATGACATAAGATCTGAAATACTATCGTCAAAAGTTGCTATCTCTATGTGAATTTGTATCGAAATGTCTATTGCTTTCAGAGATATTGTATATCTACAATTTTGTTGTTATGTATGTAAATGTAATTAATCAGTAGAGACTCACCCTTTTTTTCCGAATGAAACAAAATAAAAATTTGGAAATTTGGAAATATTAATCTCAATTGTTTCCTTCGCTAAAATTTGAAGAATGTTTCAGCTAACTTATCAGAAAACTAAGGCTTCACTTTGAATACTTCAGGAAGATTAATATTATCTTAATACTTCACGAGTTTCTTTAGAACTTCTTCATTAGTTAAGCTTAGATTAATACAGAGTTTTCGCTATATAAAATAACATAACGAACTCCTGTTTAAATAAATATTAAAAATGAACAAATTCACCGTAAGAAAATAAGCACCTTGTTTGTAATAACATCATCAGTCCCAGATCGGGTCCCAGTCCCAATCCGATTCAAAGGTTCAGTCTCGATTCCAGTTCCCATCCCAGTCTCGGTTCCAGTTCCAATTCCAGTTCCCATCCCAGTCTCAGTTCCAGTTCCAATTCCAGTTCCCATCGCAGTCTCAGTTCCAGTTCCAATTCCAGTCCCAGTCTCAGTTCCAGTTCCAGTCCCAGTTTCAGTTCCTGTTTCAGTTCTAGTTCTACTTCCAGTTCCAGTCCCAGTCCCCGAGATTTAAAAAATTAAGGATTTCTCTCGTATATTTATAATTCAATTGAAAATGTAAAAGTTGAATAGTATTAGCACGTTTGGTTTAACTTACTCGTACTTACGCTCACATGCAATTATTAGCGGTGATACTTTAACACCCGCACTGGCGTGGCGCCAGCTCCGCGAGGTAAGCTAGCTCGCGGCAACTATGTCTATTGTCTCACTGTAATTTGTGATGTACTGAAATGGGATTGATGATTGCAGAGTATTTTTTATTATATACTGCGCCTAAAAATGTATTTAGTAGGATGTAAAATATTCGTTTTTGCCAGGGGTAGTTTTAAAAAACGATAAATATGTATGATGTATCATTAAGTGTATACAATATTTTTTGGAATATCAACTATCCGTGTCTGGTTTATCTCTTAGTATACATTTTATTGTCGGTGTTAAATTACAAGTTTTCAACTCGTGACTTAAATAAATAAAAAGTCACATGAATAAAACTAAAACAAAACGCAAATGTGCTGTAGTTGAACTGGAAATGGGTATTAAAATGCAAGGTGCATTTGCATACGGCGCAGCGTAGATTGCATTTGTTAAGGCAACGGGAATTCCACGTGCTCTGTACCGAAATCAACGTGTGCATTATGCATTATGATAGCGATATGCATTAGCTGTCTTAATGTAAAACATTGAACGGTAAAAAAAAAAAAGCCTTAGCATTTGGCAGTACTCAGACTTACTATCGACTATTGGCTGGCAATTTATCAATTACCTAATGAAAGTAAAAGTTAGAAGTAACGGTAGAACGTTGCATAGGTATACTAGCTTTTGCCCGCGGCTTCGCGCGCGTCTTCTTCGGAGTAAAACAATTCCCCTTTCCCTATAATACCGTGAAAATTTCCTGCTATCGTTGGAATATCTAAATTCATATACAACATTTTTAATTATTGCCATTTAGACATTTTAAATTGCAACAACTGCGTGCTAATTATACATGTAAACCTTCCTCTTGAATCACTCTATCTGTTAAAAGCAACCGCATCAAAATCCGTTGCGTAGTTTTAAATATATACGCATACATAGGAAGAGAAAGCGACTTTGTTTTGTACTGTATACATAGCTATGTATATAAAAGCATTTTTGTATAGACCACCGCAAAATTCGCAGTCCTGGCACACGCAACTGGCGGTTCGCCAGCGTACTTTCGGCCATTTCATCCAGACTTGAACTGACTGTTGTGCGATTCAGCAGACAGCCAGATATATTTTATGACATTTTTTTTTTTATAAAAACGATGCGATAACTGGCAGTCAGCTCGACTGCAGTATGAAGACTCGCAAATAATTTCAATTTAATTCAATTACATTTATACAAATCGATGTTTACGCTTACGCTGATGTATATTTATTATTATTTTTTTATTTATAGTTATTGTGAGACCAAGACCGATCTTGACCAAGTAGGTCGAATGCAATTTATTCAAAAGTCGCCGAAATTAGCATACACCTATACAGGTGAGTGAAGAGAGTGATGAATTTAGAATAAAAATCTCAGGTCTGTAAGAATAGAGATATTTAACAATCGGTGTGCTCTGCCTACCCCGTTTAGGAGCTGGCGTGATGGAATACTAATAACATTAATTGTTAACTTCGATTTTGTGTTAGTTGCAATATTTAGTATTATTACAGATGAGTCCTGGTATTTGATGCAATGTGTAATTTTAGCATAACGTATTCCAAATATCCAACAAAATGCATATCATTTTGGTTATTCTTAACAAATAAAATAAATGTGGGTACAGTATGATTACAGTGTACGAGCCCGAAGCATATACAGACATGCATTTTAAATAGAGCCAGCGCACCTCAATATCATTTGTCCCGAGGCTAGCATTATTGGCGAGCGCGCTACGGCACTGCATGGAAAATCAGATTGCGTTGGGTTATTATTCGCCCGAACATTGCGACGGAATATGGAATGCGTGTATTTTTTTAAATGACGGTGTAGGAAACGAACAGCGTCCACCAATACTGCATATTGGATCGATTTCTGTAAAAGCCAAGGCGTGTATTAAAAAAAAAATAACCCCTTTTATTTTTTTAAGTATGTAAAGTTGGCACACTTCCCCTAATTTAGAGAGTATTATAAAGAACGGTAATTCTTGAAAATATCTAAGTTTGTTAAATGTATACAAGGGATTCGAAACCTAGACTGGAAAGTTGACATTCCAACCAAAAGTCTATCATTGCAAATTGTTTCAGTAATTACATGAAATTCTTCGGATTTTCAGTATCCATCGTATTCCATCATCAATCATCCCCTATATCACCTACGTAATGTTTGCACAGATAATAAATATCCCAAATAAAAAGTAAATGGAGTAGCAATGGACTGACACGTATTTTATAGGTTAATGACGTTATGATTTTTACTTATCGTTTTCAGATGGCAGTAATGCCATTTAAATTGTTTTAAATTCGTTAAAAATCCTTTCCTTAAATGGTTCCTGTGATTATTTTTAAGTAATAAACATAAAAAATGCAGGTGTTTTAGTACAGTCGGATTTCGACATATTAATAATTTGTAGCATGCATAAAAATTGATTTACACATAAAATATGGAAACAGGAGTAAAATACTGAAAAATGAATGTACATTGGACGCCGGATTCAGATTGCTTGACAGTTGGAAAATTCGGTCTGATACCAACGGTATATTTACCGTAGCTATAATAACATGTTGCATATGTATATTTCATTTAATATTTCACAATACAGTAACGAACTTTCAGTCTTTGTGACGGCATGTGATCACTGTACGGTATTGCTTCTAGTATTTGAATGCAATTTTTTTAAATCTAAAGTCAACGTCTCGGTTTCCTTGCAACTGCCAAAATTTTCAATCTTTTACAGATTGACCGGTACCTGACTATACGGTATACTGACCGGTCCCAAAAAAATGCCCTGTACATTTAAATATGTAGTTACATAATTTGACGCTAAGTATAAATTGCTAGAATTTTTGTGGTAAGATAAACCTAATACCTCATTATTAAACGGAACAACACAAAGAATATTTCTTTAGTACACAACCGCTATAGAAGATATTGCTATGTATTAGCATAATCTCTCCATCCGACTATATTTATCGGCTCCAGCGGGTGTAATTTGGCGGGTATTAGCATTATTTGGTGTTGCCAGACGAATAAACACGATAAAATGTTGCATGCAGCATGCGACGTGGGATAACATGAAGTTACGGGGGAATTCGATGCCAAGTTTTTTCCTCGAGTACTCGTGTTGTGAATGTGTTGGATGATTCGCCTTGCAGCTTTGCAGTTGTGAAAATATGTGTAAAATGAATAAAAAGTTAATCCATTGCTTATTTTGTTTGGATACTTTGACCAAATTGCGTAAAAATTGTAATGTAAATGTACAATTTGCACCGATTATAAAATATCACTACTAATTCGTATGATGTCTTTTGCACGGGCATGATATTTTAGGCGTCGTAAGATCATAAATTCTATAGTATGATATCGGTACGCTTGCATCTTAATGAAATGACAGCCTTTTGCGAAAGAGTGGCTAGCAGGAATATACATAGTAAATCTGATTGTAAAGAAAAGCGTAAAATAATAATAATTTACGATTTGTATACCTGACAATTTTTAAAAACG
>DWQT01003541.1:0-12381 GCA_018244895.1 Myscelus amystis hages | reverse complement strand
AAAGTCTCCACAGACGAAACAGTGTTCAATATTGCAATTCTATTGCTTATTGGCATTTCCCGCTTTATGTCTACTCAGCTTTGTTAGATGATCGTCCTAAGTACACAAGGGTTTCAGTGTAAATAGCGGAGATAAAATGCTTTATATACGTTATATTAGAACAAAAGAACTACTGCTAACGGGTTGTATCAAAATTGCAAAAGGGATAGAAAAATAAAAAGCGATTTAAAAAACCCAATTGTAAGAATTTGAACAGATAAACTACGGAAACAATACAATAATTGAAAACAAATCCTAATGAACCCAACAGCTTTGAACAACTTTGGAACTAATCAGAAAGGTGAGAAAATTTGTGTTAATAAAATTTTAACAGCCCCGCTAACAATGCGAATTCCGCATACGACAATAAAGGTAGCGTAGAGCGTAACCACATCCTGGCTGTAATATTATCAAGTTCATCTTTAGCCAATGCGGGGACGCTTACGGACGTGAAATTCACAATGGGCTTAAAGGAAAGGATTGTGAGTGCGCATGTACGGCGGAGTTTCGCGGCTGGGTGGCCTACCTCCAGTTCAGTACGCTAGCGCGATCTGACCGCGTCGCGTCTTGTTGCGCGGTTCCCCCGCAATCGCGCCGCCGCAAACTGTAACGGAAATACCGGAGTACATTGTGACTGTCAGTGCGAAACTAAACAAACATATTGAATAAGAATAACAATAACAATTAAAAAACAACTCAGTGCCAAGTGTACGTTCAAATTTAGAACAAGTTTCGAGTTACACGAGCCACTTTTCAATTTTCGCCTACTTACCGTTACGGACGCTGATTTAGAAGTAATTAGCTATAAGTTGGTAATGAAATTTTCTCTCGTTTACTATGTTATGTTCCATATGCCATTTTAATATATTTACACTGAAATATTACAGTAACATTGAAGTTAATTTAAGATATCGCGATTTTCTTTTTACTTTCGTACAAAACGTTCACGGAAGGAATTATAAAAGACGTATTTTATTTAAATAATTTTTAAACAATTATCAGTCTGTCTTATCTGAATTAGTTTCTGAATATTATATTTTAAATTAAAACTAATGATTTGGACTTTTCAATACATTTAAAGTAAAATAACCGTCGATCTTTCCATAGGTCTGAAGCGATCGCATACTGCAAAGGATGTGCACGGTGTAGGGTCCCTTGTCCCGGTAGAGACATATTTTTACAAATGCTATTGTTTTTCAGCGTACTTCTTATCTATCGTTGCTTGCGTTGCTTTTTGTCGGGGATCAGTGCGATCTAAAATGAACATAGACGCTGGCGGTCTACGTTTTTTCCACCGAACGGCCTTGAAATTTCGCAACGAGCACAAAATCCAAGGCTTTCTAAGTCATCTGAGGCCTATGTTTGTCAATTGGAGAAGACCACCAATGTAACGCATTATTTCTCAAGCTTGCGGTTTCGTTTTCTATAAAAAGGGAGCGCCATCTGTTCAATTAGATCTGTATACAAAAGATTCGTTTATTAAAGCAATCAAGTTTAATGTAGTGTTAATAAAAATTCAATAAATCACAATGTAATAACTACATAATAGAAATTAACTTACAGCTTATAAACTTTTCATTAAAACATTAATTGTAAATTGTAAAATGTAATTTTATAGTGAAGGGCTAATGAGGCGCACATTTACAAATTTCAATGTTCGATGCCCTTTCGATTTAGTAAAATACGACGATATTTTTTTATATTAAAAATTATCATACAGCTAATACATTTAATCAATTAATTATCATAATGAAACTACCAATAACGAGACCATCTAAGCTAATGGATACGGTAGCGCTCCATTGAGCAGAGCAATGATTTTACCAATTACTTGCGGGGAGGAAATTTATCCCGAGCTTCACATTAAGTAACTTTAAGATTACTGAAATATACGGCTTTTTATAGATTTGCGACACTGCTTATTAATTAATATTTATTGAAAAGGTAAATTAATTTAAGACCCTATGCTGGATTTCTTTAAGCGGATGTAACAAATTTCCCTCATTTCTTTTATATTGAGGGTAAGTTGGACCCATTGCTTTAAATTATAATCGTTATATTAAGTGATTTCTAAATTATTACGCAGTTTTGTTAGAAAAATAGTCATTAAGTCTATAATAATCTGCAATTCTTTAGCTGTATTGAAAAGTTACCAGCCTAAAAAATGCGCAATAGACATAATAAATAATATATAAAGAAGTTGTAGTTACTAAATTAAAAATAAGAAACTTAAGAGTCATAATTAGGCTAATTACTTCTATATCTAATTACTTTTATATAGTATTAACATTCTATGTCAATCTTGAGACACACGTTTATCTTCTTTTGTTTGCTTAAGGCTATTGTTCTTTTTTACTTGAGGTCAGTTCTCCTAGAAATCTTGCGCCGTTATATAAGTTAACGGACTTTCTCATCATTAACGTTAGTATTTTTCATAACATTATTTTTTAAATTTACAACTGTTCTTGGCAAAGATTCTTGGTGGACGTGTGCAGCCTCTTGTGTTGCGTCGTATATTCTTCGGTATTCATCACTCATAGAAATTAACAAAAGCACACAATCTACAAATATTATGGTGCTTTATTAATTCTTGGTTTAATTACAGGTCTTTTAAGTACGTTCTTGCAATGATCATTAGTGATTAAATGAAATTCTATGCATATATCTTTTTTTTGATAAACTATTATTATGATTTTAAACCACAATATGATCTCGAAAAGGTATATCAATAGAGGCGATAATAATTTTGCGAAACAAATCTGTCAGGTTTTGTCAGTATCTACTCGTTCAGATTTTCACGTTTTGTCACAAAACTATCAAACATAATTATCATTTTACTGAATTGACAAATTTAACAATGTGCAAATAAATAACAAAAATCAGTCATTTAATTTTAACATTCACGAGGCGTTGTTCAATTGGTAACAAACTTTCAGCATTACGATTTTTAAATGCTTTGTTGTTTTTTATTGCATAAATGAGTGATTGATAAATAGGATGTTAACAATTTGATGGGACTCCTTAAACGTTGACGATACATCATGGATTTACTCGTATGAATTTAACTGTAATTGACTGCAATTACTATAATAATAATAGGAATAACTTGGCTAATTAGCAAACATAAGATTGCAAAAATCTAGCTTGTTTTATCGCTAATAAAAAGTTGAACGGTTCAAGTATCTTGAACAAAGAACAAAAATACAATACATACATAGATATCGCCAACGTATTCATGAACTTATCATCTACATACTCGCTGATTTACATTTGAAAGTGAATTGAGATTAATAATATTTAGTTATTCTTTGATTAATTTGAAAATATTAAAGTTATATGCAATATTTACCATAGATGTAGCAGTGAAGTGAAAGTAAACATCAGACATACATACAATCACTATTCCGCTTTAACGGGCATTCTCCATAAATACGTTCACCAAAAGCATTGGATATGTACCTGTAAATGTAACAAATTGACATACAAATCTGTGCAGGATCGATTTAACCGTAAATATTTCAATAGAATACTTACATGTTTCAGCTGTCTGCTGGACACCACGGCTTCTGCCCAATTTAGGATCAGACGAGCGTATTTCAGGCTGTGATGTTCGTGCCAGTTTGTAGTTTCATTGAAACTTATTTATAAATTTTTATGATCAGCCTCACCATGCATTCTGTATTTTTGTTGTTGTTTTTTTTATGTCGACATTTTAATTTTAGTTTATCTTTATACAAACAGTTTTCCTATTTCTATTTTTTGATTGTTTTTTTTTATTTTTTGATTTCGTACCAATGCTTCATTATATTACATTAATTTAAGTTATTATCTTACATCATTAAGAATAATAATAAGTAGTTATGTACCATGTTTAAAGAGAAAATTTTCAAATATTCAACCTAATGACTAACCAATTGACTAATCAATGACAGTCTATAGTTTTATTCCCAGGAAGATTTAACCTGTTCAGAGTAACGATGAAATCTTTTCAGAATTTCTGACAATACCGAAGATGTACTTGCATATGTGGAGTTTACGTACTAGACAGCGCGTTCAAATAAGTTATAATTTTATTAATAAATGTATGAAAGTACTACTAGTATATAAAAAAAATTAACATTAAATAACCGTTGTAATAACGACGAAGAAAAGCGCCGGGAGAAAACTTTGACACCTCCGAATTGTCCATATTATTATTTATGAGGTGCTTAGTCTGCCAACCCGCATTTGTCGGCGTTGTGATATGGTCCTAAGCTTGCCTGATGGGACAAAAAAATATATACATAAAACAATAAATAACAGATAGTTGTAACAAGCATCCTCTAGTTAGCGATTAATTAATCCCTGTTATAATGTATCAAATTATTTACAGCTACGGTAACTATTTTCGATTTGTACGTAAAATTTAATTAAGTGGTAGTGGATTGGGTAGCCTTTCAGTAACAACATTACAATATACAGTATAAAATAATAAGATCTCAATAGTATTATCATAGAAGCTCTGTTACTATACCTTCTAAATGTATTCATTCTAAATTCTTCAATTTGCAAAAAGGTTGCTTTTAATGAACTTGAAACCCATTTACACGATATACCTAAAAATACTTATTAAATGAATTAGCGAGTTAAGCCTCGTTTCCAAGTACTCTCGGATAAAATAAACATTATCATAATATAATCGTCCATTACCGTCGCACAAGCGGAATAAAAGCTATCGCTTGATGCAAAGTGGCCTGGAAAAGGGTTCACCGCGGGTATCTTAACTTTTTCAATGAATCTATTCTGTTGAAAAGCTTACCTTCTTATATTTGATTGAATTAGTTCATGCTTTTAACTTTTCTATTCAACTAGGGCGTACACCTTTGAAGAATACAAAAGGTCTGACTACTGAAAGTATATAAATCTTTAACACTGTTAAGTTCGTTTCAATAACGAAAATGAAAATTCTGCTTATTTCACTATTAAATTTAGATAGACTATTAAATTAAAAAAAAAGATAGTTTGTAGGAATTATGAAATTGTATGGAACGTTCCGAAAACTTTCATTGGACTCCGTTTGGTACATTTTTGGCTTAATCTCTTTAAGCATACATACATACGTACAAAAAGTTGTGTTATTAGTATTTGGGGTTTGATTGACTTGTGTACAGATACTATTTAATGTATGTATTTAGGACAAGCTTCGTTATTTGTATTCTCCGACCCTAACTTTCTCAATCACCGTCTGCTCTTATTTAGGGACCAAAGCATATAAATTCATTGACAGTTTTAAGGTCGAGTAGCTCATTACAGAGATAAAGTTGATGTGTTTGTATCGACCAGATCAGACCAGCCTTAGACCTGGTAATATATGTTTTCAGCCAAGACACACACTATACAGTTGTCGCAGAAAGAATTCGCGCTTAATGGCGTTGCGCAGTCTTAAAGATTTAATCTTATTCAACTTTAGCTGTATCAGTTGCTTTTTGAAGCTTGCAATGAGGATAAATTATGTGTTTCCATATAAAATGGGGTAGCATTGCTTGTTGTGAATTCTGTTTTTGTTTGTCGGTGCAAACGAGACGAAAAGATTTCAAAGTCCTCGGTATAATCAGTCAAGTTTATCAGCGTTCACTATATAATATGAACAATAGATGGCGACAGCAAAAACACATGGTTCAATTAAGTAAATTGAGTTCGTTCAATTAATTGATTAACTGAGACTTGCAAGGCAAAAGATAAGAAAAGAAAAAGACACAGAAAATATGTTTGAGTTTGATTTATTTATGTATCTTTTCTTATTTTCGTGGGATTGGTTCAACAAATACTACTTATCTAGTTTATAAATAGACCTCATATTAGTTTAACGCGAACTGAATTATAAACAAATCATCTTTACATTGTTTGATTCGCCCATCTCTTTTTGTCGTACTTTTTTGTATCATAAGTCCGTTCACGGAAATAAAAACATGTCTGTAGTCGGACATAACATTAGTCCTATTTGTTTCAAACAGGCCTCCGTGGGCACTTCATATCAACTTCTGTAATAGACTGTTTTCTGTATACAGTGTAAGTAAGACAGTAATAAAGTAGAATGTGAAACAAGCAGACGCCTCTTATTACTGTCTTACTTACACTATACGCCCTACGGAAACAGAAAAAAAAAGACTCGTTACACATTCAATTTCGAATTCCAAACTTTTTATTTTGTTATAATCTACATATACACCTAATGACCATGAAAATCACATGGACTCGAATTACCGTTTTCATTGACGCTACGCACGCATAGCTACAGGGAGAGAGAAAAATGCCGACAAATAAAAATTTATCGACACCGTTTTTAATAAAACAATATTGCAATTTTTCCAATAGTAATTATTTAAGGTATCACCAATTACTTACAATATCCACATTATTTCACTTTCCAGATATTATAACTTTATAAAAAATATATCAGTGTTTGTCAAGAAAGCAGGCAAAAGAGCCACCAGTGGACAGTTGCAAAACCCTTTCAAAGAGGCACCAAAACCCAAAATATTTTGGTGCCTCTTTAAAAGAACACCATATATAATGCTCCGGCAATACCTCAAAACAAACGAACATATCTTTGATTGAGTTGAAAATCTATCGTTTTGTTAACATTACACCCACAAAGTGCTCCACAATAAAGTACTAACTTTCCTATACAAAACCATTTCCTGAAGCACGATATTTTTTTGTTCATTTTCTCATAAATTATTCTCGAAAATGTTTTATTTTTGTTAATATAAACTTTTATACTTGATTGAAAGTTGATTCGATTTTATTTTTAGAATGATTATTTTCATATCAAGTTATATTATTAGTATTTGTATAGCGAGGTATATAAATAAGTGCCTTAATGGTAAGTGCACATAGCCTTGACAAAGTTTAGTAATAATCGCCGGAAAGAAATTAAGGTTGCCCGGCCTAGAGACGTTTCAAGGAAAAATAAATCGATTTCGAGTTTCGTAAGAAAGTTCCTAGTGTGGGAATTGTATCCGTAAATGTTGTAGGTGGTGATAACGTTGCGGTCCTAATATGGCGCAGCACGCAATGAATACACATTGACTCTTCTAAGACGTCAACACGCTCATTAAGGGCGTTCCAATTTTTGGATTGCCTTGCACTTTCATAAACACTTTTAATGAGAGACAATGATACATATTGTAAATCCATAAAGATAAAATTGTACAATAATCGCATAAATTGCGTCCTGATATCGGACACGTATTCATAATTTTGTCTGATAGACACGTGTCCATAATTTTGTCGACCTCTAGTGACCCAACCTTCGCGCAGAACTGACTCAAATATTCGAAGGTAGTGTCCAGAGTTTAGTCATTTCTCTTAATATACAGAACGTTTAATCCTAATATATAATCAACTAAAAGCTTCGTCATTAGAAATGAATTGTAGTCCCACTCCCAATAATTATCGTAGTTATCATTAAGAAGATCGATTGCGGAAAAGTCCTTACTTGGGGGGCCTTGATTAATAAATCATTTTAGTGTTTCACTTTTAATTACAGAAGTATTTGACTGTTTATTTTGAGAAGTACAATAAAACAACAGATTATTAAAAAGGTACTTAATACATATGTAATACTAAGGACGATAAATTTCTTACACGCTATTGCATACATAATGACAGTCACGCCTCTTTCCCATACGGGTAGACAGACACAAAGGATTACCACTTGTGACAAAGAAACAAAAAAATGATCACATATTCCTGACATTCACTTTGCATAAATTATTAACTTATTCAATAAAACATATGTCTTTACACAAATTTTATGTCCATAACGATATTGTTTTTCAAATGTCTTAGAAAAGTTGTAGACATATTCAAGAACAAATAAGGCCACTTATACGGGATCACAAGAAAGAATCGTTGCATGAACGTTCTTATTAAACAGGCTCGCAGTTTGCCCTAGAAAACAAGAAGCTTGACATAATATGCCAGTAAATATCGCATCACACTTAGCCTCTCGACCTTTTTATCATTTAGAGTACATGATAAGATTGGAGTCAAAAGTGAATAATTGGTTTCACGCCGCTCCAGTGTGGTTTGGTGGAGGAGATATGGGATAGTGGCTAACAACTCTGTCAACAATTTTTCAACGTCACCGGCTTAACAATTTTTACCTAATGATCACAGGTGGGGCCGCCTGCTTCATATGAATATTAGCCACTAGCGGTAACTCATACAAGAGCCCACCGTGGCCAGCGTCGCATAATACAACATTATTTGCGATCTGCAACCGAATCTGGGCTATGAGCACTGCACGCGCACGATAGACATATACAATAAATAAACATTTATATAAAACGTTACTTTGTTATTACATTTTATTTGTAATCATCAACAAAATGAAATTCAAAATTCGGTAGATGAATGAAAAGATCGGTAGAATTAATAATACAGTTTGGAGCTTAGCTTTCGATTTATGCACCTTCACTTTACATCAAAGTAGTTCCTCGGGCACTGCACCAAGTTTATTACGGACTACAATTTAAATGCTCAATTACATAAAGCAACGCTTTGTCTATCACGGGATTGAAATGGAATGAAAATGTATACCATAATTTAAAATTCCTCATAAAAATTGTTATCTTAGAAAATACATACATTGTTGAGAGCATAACATTATTACGTACCTATGTAAATTTGGACATTGAAAAACTGTATTTATAATACACCCATTGAGTTTATTATATAATTATCATGGCTTTTCTTGGTTTTATGTACTTATATTTTATACGACTATATTTAACAAAGGAAAGGTGCAGTTATTTGCTTTACAAGCAAACAATACAAGGGAAATGGAAGATATCCCTTAGGAGTTATGTTGGAAATTGGACATTAAAGATCACAATGGCATGAGTCCCCGCTCGAAGCTCCGTCAAATTTTTAGATATATAAAAAACGATATAAAGGGTGAAAAAAAACGATAGTATCAATCTTTAGAGCACCCCGCTTTTATCTTATTACAAACTGGTCCGGTTAGGTTTCGAGAACATCGTTTTTGGTCTAAGTGTAATATAAATATAATAGGTAAGTGTGTTTAGAACGTGAGCGGAGTTAAAATCGGAAAATTGGAAAATGAACAGTTATGACAAATAAAAATATCGCGACACGGCTGGAAACTAAAATACAAAAATATTTTAGTCGTTTGCAATTCCGTTTTTATGCGTTTTCAAATTACATACAGCTCGTCATCATAGCCAACTCTTTTATTCTTACACTTTTGGATTTTACTTTGATGATAAGCTGCAAGTTAGCAGATGTCACACGAGAACATAAACGGTTGTAAGGTATTTTATAGTTCTTTACCTTTAAAACATTTGATATTAATCTCAAAACGCGTTCTTTACTTTGTGATGAGCTGCGCAGAAATGCTCCGAGTAAGATGAGAAAGTAAGATTGATATCCAACTTACTGGCCTGTTTCACTCTGTATTTAATATCCACTTCTATTATGGGGAATTTATGTACGTGTTAGGTTAAATGACAGGTGTTGTGTAGATTGACGTAAAGAAGATTATTTTCAACCACGGCTAGAGGCATCTGGTAACATCACTCACTGAATCACAATTATTCACACGACTATACAATAAAGCATTTTAATATCGTGCATTTGTGTAAGCGAAATATAATTATACAAATTGGAATTGATAGTTGACTTCATTTTACGCCTTTAGTCGTATAATTAATTCGTGCAAGGATGGTGAAATAAGTAAGTTCAGAAAAAAACGAAAAATGCTCAAAAGAGGATCTTAATGAAAATATTTTTTTTGTTATCAAAACACATACCTACCTAATCTAAGTAGATTCTCAGAATACTTGTAAAGAAAAGCTACATACATTATAATATAAAGAGATATGAACGATTTAACAAGGAATTAAAAATTGTTAAATCATTATATCTACTACCTACAAAAAGCTGAAAGCTTGTAAGAATTATGTATGAAAATTAATCATAAAGTACAGAGAAGAAAATGTTTTATATTTTGTACACCCACTAATATTACCTATTAATTAGACGATTTTTGGATATGACAGTTACGAATAGATAGTTTTTAGCGTTAGTTTATTTCATCCACTCGATAATATAGTTCTCTATATTGAAAGTATATTGAAGTACGCTTGAGGTTTCGCGAGCCACTTTCGAACAGACCATTGCACTAAAACCTAATATACAGCTAGAATCAGATTTTAAATGAATTTCACCACGAACATCACTGTTTCAGTAGCGCGACTAGGGGCTTACTTTACCAACTGTTTAATAATATTACTTCGTGGATTTTGAAACGACTCGAAACTGCAGTTCTAGATTTGAATGTTGGAAAAATGAAAAAGATATACATCGAAGTATGTCAAGTGCGGGCGAGTGTTGTTCTTGCGTTGAAGTGAGGCTGCGCTGTGGTACTGGACACATGATGTGAAAAAAACGCTGTACGCAATGTGGACGGCGGAGCTCAGCTGTATTTTCATATTGTTCGGTGAGTGTTTATACTGTGATATGGCGTTTTTTTTATATTCTATTGTTATTTTAACTTAAGCAACAGCAAACAATTACTTTTAAATGATCTGATTGAAGACTAATCATAGGTTTACTTTCACGGTTAAGTATATAAGCACATATTTTTAAAATTAGTTACAGTTCCTTGAGTAATACATTCGGCTGTTTCCCTAAGGTTCAGATAATACATTACGAGTACTTGACATCAAACCATTTCATTAAATGTTAGGTCTGTGAAGATAGAGAGTCTGTGTATCTATACTACTCGTATGTTAAATATTCTGTTTATCAAGCTTTTAACAAAGGATCTAATTTATTTTTGTTATCACAATAACTATAATGATAGTAAAACTATTCCTAGCACTTAGCGTAATTATTACACATATTTGAAAAGCGATATATTTGCAAGCCATTATTGCGCTAATAAATTATGTGTACTGTGGCTTGTGGTCTTACTGCGCAAAATTTACGTTTTATATACTATGTGCTTGTATACTTAGTAAACCGCGTAATGTAATTTCAATATTAAATTCAAGTAATTATTTTATCAACTACTTATGTCTACACAGGTCATTAATCATTTTTACCGATTAGAAATGAACGTGAGCTAATCAAGTAGCGTATCTATTAAAAACTCAATAAAAAGACATACATTTTTTCGAGCAATGTAACAAGAGCTAATTATCGTGTAATTATATCGACGTAATGTAATTATAACGATAGAGAATGCTCAATACGAGGAGCCTCGCTACGTGTCCCAGAATATGACACGTGGCAATTCAAAAATTCATGTTCGTATTTATTTAATGAGTTTATGCCTACTACGTGTAATATGTGGATTCCACATACATTGTTTACGTAATTATTATGGCGCCTAAGCTTATTAAGGCGTGTAATTTTGTTATTAAATATGATAATGAATATAAATGGCTTTTATACAAGAGAAATTGTCGTAGTTAGACATATATGTATAATAATACATATTTGTGATTTTCTGTTTTAATATTGTATCGTAGTGTTCGGTTATACTCGTATTCGAGTATGTGAATATCTTTAGGTATTGATTTACCTATACAATATTTTGTCTTTATATTGTCGTCACTATCGTTTATAGACATCAGGGACATGTCACATTTGTAAAGGACAGCTCTTTCTGCGCCTTTTTTCAAATACCCCTTGTACTTAGAGAATGTCACATGAAAATAGACCGATTTTTTTACTTTTAATAGTTGAATATCTATATATATATATAGGTACCATGTATAAATTAATACAAGTAAAGTTATGTTTAAGTCATAATAATAAATAGAAAACTCTTTGTATGTATGTTTATTGAAATTGTCTAAAAATCTATGTAAGGGATTTCTATGAAACTTTTTACATAACAATTATCATATACTATGTTTTTTTTTTTAATAAAATAGAGAGGAAGAGGGCAGGAATTACTACAGTTAATATGATAAACTGTAACTTATCTAGAATGTTGAAGTTAAGGAGCCTAACGAATAGTGGATAAAAAATGAAATATGTTTAACGGCGAACTCAAAAAGATTTCTGTGCTAACTGGTAGTCACGTGAAGCACTCGTGGACGCATGGAATCTTGCTAGCTACTTCAGGCCCGAGAGCAGGTTTTAATGTATTCGTTACGTGGCGTGATGGAGGTAAAATATTTTGCGCTAGAGGCTATTTCTGAAACATTGAATAAAAAATATAGATACCAAGTATTCATATGGGTACTGACTGGCCTCGTGGTCGAGCGGTTAGAGACCCTGACTGTGAAACCGGAGGTCGTGGGTTCGATTCCCACCCAGAAC